>JARBWK010000002.1:212985158-213276703 GCA_030556195.1 Anolis apletophallus | reverse complement strand
GGAAGCAAGAGAATGTATTTCGCAATAGGCTACTCAAGTGGTTTCCAATGAGCTTTCCAACAAGGCAGCTAAGTCTTGTTGTGGATATACTGATCACTCAGAAACACATAATAATGCTTTAGAAATTAGTTCGGTACCAGCAGCCTTGATCCATGGCTAGTGTTGACATTGGCTCATGCCTTCTTATTCAAAAAAGAAGAAAAGAATTACAAGACACTGTTTTATGTTGGCTTCATGCACCGGGACTGTGGCGCAGCTGGCTGGGAGTCAGCTGCATAAGATCTCTACTGACCAGAAGGTCATGAGTTCGAGGCCTGCCCGGGTCGGGGTGAGCTCTTGACCAAATTGTGTAGCTCGTTGTCGACCTTTGCAATCCGAAAGACAGTTGCATCTGTCAAGTAGGAAATGTAGGTACCACTTTGTGGAGAGGCTAATTTAACTGATTTACGTGGCCAATCAAATCTCCAGGAAGTATGAAAACAATGAAGGAATCGACAGCTCCCCCTGGTGGCCAGAAGCTGGAATGTTAAATTGCCTCTGAGTGTCTGTCTATATATGTTGTATGTCTATGGCATTGAATATTTGCCTGTATATGTGCATTGTGAGTTCTTTAATGGCCTCATAATTCAGTCAAAATTTGGCCTCCCCACAAAGTGGTACCTAAATTTACTACTTGACAAATGCAACTGTCTTTCGGGCTGCAAAGGTCGACAGCAGGCTACACTTAAAGGTCGAGCACCCACCTCAACCCAGGCAGGCCTCAAACTCATGACCTACTGGTCAGAGAGATCTTATGCAGCTGATACTTAGCCAACTGCGCCACATTCCCGGTGCTATGATGCCATACTTGGGTTGGACTGGATGGCCCACGAGGTCTCTTCAAACTCTAGGATTCTATGAATATTCAATTCTAAAGTCACTGCTGAAGATTCATTGCCTAAGAAAACCCTACAAAATTCATGGGTTCACCATAAGTCAAAATATAACTTGAAGGCATACACATGTAACCTTCTTCGGGGTTGACCTAGATCAGGGCTGTCCAACTGGCGGCCCTGGGGCCGTACAGCCCCCCCCCCCAGCACCTTTCCTGCGGCCCCCTCATCTTTTTAATAAAAAATAAAAATAGGACAATAAATTAAATAATAAAAATAAAAAAATTACCCACTTCTGGGTTCTGAGGAAGTCTCGAGACTACGCCAGCCACGTGGGATCTCGCGTTGAGAGTGAAATCCCGTGTACCTGGCATAGTCTCGCGATAGTTAATACAGTTGCCGAAATCTTGGGATTCAGCGGCTATGCCAGGGCGATGCCGTACAAGGCCAAGGCAAGACCTGCGAGGAGCTCCGCCTGGGCCTGCCCAGCTCCTGGCCGCCCTGCTCGGCGCCAGCGAGGCCCGGCCCTGGTTCCCTTCCTGCCCGAGGCCTCCACTGCCTTCCACGCCGGCCTCGGGACCCCTTCCCGCCTGCACAGAGGCAGGCCTGCACCCGCTCATCGCCGCCTCCGCCCGCGCCTCCCCAGGTAATGAACCCACAGCCTCAGGGGTTGGGAGGGTCCCCCAGGCAGAAAGCATTAATTATATTTTATTAATGTATTATTTATTTCGGATTTTACCCGCTCTTCTCAACCCCCAAGGGGGACTCAGAGCGCTTACAGTACGGCACAATTCGATGCCCACATAATAACAATATAAACCCCAAAACACTTCAACAATTAAAATACATTAAAAATACATTAAAATACAACTACATTAGCACCATACACATTCACTCTGGATTAAAACAATGTTCAGTCCATAAAAACATTGGCCATAATCACCCACTTTCATTAAAAACCAATCTAAAATGCTGCCTTGTGCTGGTGTACGAATGCCTGGTCCCACAGCCAGGATTTTACTTTTTTCCTGAAGGCCAGGAGGGATGTGGTGGATCGTACATCAATAGGAAGTGCATTCCACAGGCGGGAGCCACCACCGAGAAGGCCCTATCCTCGTCCCCACCAGCCTCATCTGAGACGTAGGTGGGAGCGAGAGCAGGGCCTCCCGGATGATCTTAGATTACGAGGTGGGACATAGCGGCTGATGCGTTCGGACAAGTAAGCTGGGCCAGAACAGTATAGAGCTTTAAAGGTCAAAACCAGCACTTTGAATTGAGCCCGGAATTGGACAGGCAGCCAGTGGAGCTGACACAACAGGGGGGGTGGTATGCTCCCTGTATGTAGCTCCCGTTAGCAATCTGGCTGCCGCCCGCTGGACTAATTGCAATTTCCGAACTGTCTTCAAAGGCAGCCCCACGTAGAGTGCGTTGCAGTAATCTATTCGGGATGTGACCAGAGCGTGGACGACCGTAGCCAGATCAGACTTCCCAAGGTACGGCGCAGCTGGCGCCGAGTCTTAACTGTGCAAAACCTCCCCCGCCACCGCTGAGACCTGGGGTTCCAGGCTCAGCGATGAATCCAGGATCACTCCCAAGCTGCGAACCTCGTCTTCAGGGGAGCGTAACCCCCATCCAACACAGGCTGTAACCCTATGCCCTGTTTGGCCTTACGACTGACCAGGAGGACCTCTGTCTTGTCTGGATTTAGTTTCAATTTGCTAGCCCTCATCCAGTCCGACACAGCGGCCAGGTACGGTTCAAGGTCTGGAAAGCCTCCTTGGTGACAGGTGGGAACTCTACTCCAAAAAAGCCCCAAAAAAAGCCTGAACGAGTGGTGTGGCCCCTCACGTACACCGCTCACAGCCGACACATTGTCTCCATGGTCAGAAAACATTGGGGGATTCTACCTGATATCCCTGCCTTCAAATCTCCTCCCATGGTGGCGTACAAACGCACCCAGAACTTTAGGGACCTACTAGTTCACTCCACGTTACACGATGCACGCCCCAGAAGCATAGTTACTCCGGGGTGTAGACCCTGTGGTAAGAACTGCGCATCCTGCAGACAGGTGTTTAGAGGGAAGGAGGTGGTGCGCCTCCGCACTGGCAAGACCTACACATTAAGGGACTACACCGACTGCGGTTCGGAAGCATGCGTGTATTGTCTTTTTTGTGAGTGCAACATGGTTTATGTGGGTTTTTCATCTCGCCAATTGCGCTTGAGGATGTCGGAACATCGTTCTCGGGTGCGCACAGGAATGGAGAACAGTATCCTATACAGGCACTTCAAAGAGAAAAAACATGGACCTGACTCCTTTAAGTTCACTGCCTTGGAAAAGGTTAGGTTACCCCCTCATTGTAACTCCCAGAATCTCCTCCTTAGGAGGGAAACCTGGTGGATTGTCCATCTACAGAGCGAGTATCCCCTCGGCCTCAATGACCCCCTTTCAGTATCCGCTCTCCTCATGTGAGGCTCATCAGGATTTCTGTATTTAGGCTCTGCCCCCATTGCCTTACTTACCTTCGGGTCCGCGGGATTCATCATGTTGGATCATAACCATTGCTGGTATGTAGGGTTTGCCTCATTGCATTGTCTCCACTGTGGAAATATGGTAGCCTGTATATACATGAATGTACCTTTAATGTTTCAGAATGTATTGTATCCTGCGTCACATTGCCCGGCACTGATACCACCAGCTGCTTGAGAAAGCCCCGGTGGGGGCGAAACGGACTCGGCGCGCTATTACACCGTCGCGGCCTTGGCGGCCTTGCTTCACGACCAGCCATTTGTGCTCTCCGCACGGGATTGGAACTCTTGTGGTGAACCTGGATGAGTATTTTCCATCACAGGGGACAGACTTGATTTCCCTCAAAGACTCTCCTCTCCGTTCATTTTCATCCCCTCCCAGGACTGTTTTCCCACACTCCCTGTCTTGCGGTGTTGCCATTGGCTCATGTAGTACTTGGACTGCCTTGTCACTGTGCCTATGCGGGCTTTATGTCAAAGTTTATCAGTTTGAAATTGCTAGATTATATGCTATTCGATATGTGCTAGTTTGTTGCTTCCAACTGTGTGTTTAGGTGGGAAGGAGTGACAGATCTGGACGTCATCTGCGTACAGATAACACCTTACTCCGAAACTCCGAATGATCTCTCCCAGCGGTTTCATGTAGATGTTGAATAACATCGGGGACAGAACTGAACCCTGAGGGACTCCACCATGTCCCTTTCTGATATTATTATATTTTATTAATGTATTTATATTCCCTCATTCCATCCATATCCCTTTTTGATATTATTATATTTTATTAATGTCTTTATATTCCCTCCCTGGAGCCGGGGGAGGGGGCGGAGCCAGGGAGGGGGCAGAGCCTGGGAGGGGGCGGAGCCGGGGGCGGAGGCAGACCCTTTGGCCCCCCCAGGTGATCAGTGACCGGAATTCCAGCCACAGGTCTGGTAGAAGTTGGACAGCCCTGACCTAGATGTTGTGGCGCACAGACACCCACCCCTCTTCTCTTATGCAATCACATGTGCAATGACTTCCCTCCCTTCCTGTGTCTAACCCAGTTCAATGTTGCTGCTTGCAGGTCCACATCTCAATCAAGTATGGCATCAGACTTTAAATAGAACCTGTGCTGCTTCTTCTTCTTCTTACCTTCTCTCTCTCTTTTTGAAGGAACAAATGTAAACTTGGCCCACAAAGGGACTTTGCATAAGAGAATAAGACAGTTTGCACTTGTGCTAAAAATGGCAGAGCAGGTGATATCGTTGCTTTAGCAGAATTCAGCTCAGAAACAACTCGGAGGAGCAAGATCTGATGAGCCTCTGCAGAACAGGCACTCCTGGTCAGTCGAAAGGCCGAACAGGGCATAGGGTTACAGCCCATGTTAGACGGGGTTACACTCCCCCTGAAGACGCAGGTTCACAGTTTGGGAGTGATTCTGGACTCATCCCTGAGCCTGGAACCCCAGGTTTCGGCGGTGACCAAGGGAGCATTTGCACAGTTAAAACTTGTGCACTAGCTGCGCCCATACCTTGGGAAGTCTGACTTGGCCACGGTGGTCCATGCTCTGGTTACATCCAGGGGCGGCCCTACAAGATAGGCCAAGTAGGCGGCCGCCTAGGGCGCCATCTGGGAAGGGGGTGCCATCCTGGCTGCATGGGGCGCCATCCTGGCCCTGCCGATGTTCCTCAGACAGTGCTGCAGCTGCCTGCTTTTTGACCCGGCCTTGTGCGCTCCGATGCCGCTTCTGGGCATGCGCGGAGGTTTTCACGCAGGCGCAGTTGCTCTGGAGCTGAAGTTGAGCGCAGGAGCAACTGCACATGTGCGAAAACCTCCGCGCATGCCCAGTAGCTCCCTTGTGCAGAAGCCTGTAAGCAAAGCACTCCCTATTGGGCAGGCAGGGAGTGCTTCCCTCTCCCTTCGACCTCATTTGAACATTTTGGCTGTTTTTCTATTTACATTTACATTGGGATCCTAATTTTGGACTTATGGGAGACTCCTATGAATTATGAGTCGGGTGGTAGGTAATATATTCTGATTTTGATGCATTTACATGTTATCAACCTGGCTGCTGTCCGTTGGACTAGTTGCAGCTTCCGAACAGTCTTCAAAGGCCACCCCATGTAGAGAGCATTGCAGTAATCTATACGGGATGTAACCAGGCCCCCCATGTAAAACAAATATACAATTATAATATCACAATACCATTAGTAGTATTGTATTGTAGCAATGTATATACAATATATTATACCATACTCATACTATATTATATCATAATTATATTATACTACATTACAATATAATTATATTATAATATATTGACATTACAATATAATGTAACATTCTATTATATTATTATTATAAAATAATAAATAAAATTATTTTTTTCAATAAAATTATCCTCTACTAAATATTTTCATTACTCCTATAAAACTCAAATAACCCAAAATAAAGTAAAATAAAATATTATATATTACTATTTTGTACAATACCACTATACTGCAATATTGTTTGTAATATTACATGTAATATAAAATATATCATTATTCTATTGTTATATTGTATTTGTATTATATTGTATGACAATATTAAGCAGAACTGTATAATAATCAACAAGAAATGCAATGTAAATGCATCAAAATCAGAATATATTACCTATCACCCGTCTCATAATTCATAGGAGTCTCCCATAAGTCCAAAATTAGGATCCCAATGTAAATGTAAATAGAAAAACAGCCAAAATGTTCAAATGAGGTCGAATACAGGCAGCGCGGCCTGGGCAAACTTGGGCCCTCCCTCCCTCTAGGTGTTTTGGACTCCAACTCCCACAACTCCTCATAGCCTCAGGCCCCTCAGGTCTAGACAGAAATAGAGCCAAAGAAAGGAAGGAGGGAGAGAAGAGGTCACAGAGGAGGTGGAGGAGGAGGAGGAAAGCCCTTCATTCATTCCTTCACTTACACTTCCTTCACTGATTCTTTTCTCCTTCCCTGCAAACGCGTGCGCGGCGGAGACAAAAGGAGAGGGGAAGCACTCCCTACCTGCCCGATAGGGAGTGCTTTGCTTACAGGCTTCTGCGTAAGGGAGCTACTGGGCATGCGCGGAGGTTTTCGCCGATGTGCAGTTGCTCCTGCGCTCAACTTCAGCTCTGGAGCAACTGCGCCTGCGCGAAAACCTCTGCGCATGCCCAGAAGCGGCGTCAAAGCGCACAAGGCCGGGGCCCAAAAGCAGGCAGCTGTGGTGCTGTCTGAGGAACATCAGCAGGGCCAGGATGGCGCCCCATGCGGCCAGGATGGCGCCCCCTTCCCAGATGGCGCCCTAGGCGGCCGCCTACTTGGCCTACCTTGTAGGACCGCCCCTGCCTTCGGGCTGAGAGGGGCGGTATAGATATATGACAAATATATAAATAATTAAACAGCCCAACCTGTTATCTATTTACATTTCTGTTTCTATCTCCTATCTTCCTTTTCCATCCCTTTCCTTTTGCAATGCACGGAAGGCATCAACCTGCCCCTAGGTTTGCTTGCCTCTAATTTGGTGACCCTACTTGAGCTACAAAAATGTTTTCCCGTGTTGTTAAGAGAACAAGAGCGCATCAATATTTTATTGTGCTGGTGCCAGCAAAGCCCAAGACGGCGTCCTTTCAGAGCAGCACATCTCAGGGCCTTGCAAGGATGTGCTCCAAACCGCAAGGCGACGCAGCGCATTCCAGACGATGCTTCTAAGAGTCATTTGGCTTTTATGTATTCCCGATCCTCTCCGGCAGCCTCTCCAAATGCTCCCAGGGTCACTTGGCAGTTTGTATAGACAAATGAGGGGGCAGCCAAGGCAACAGAGGGCAGGAAACAGCTCCTGTCACGCATCAGAAGCATCAAAAGCTGCTTTATGTCTACTCAGATAATTTCCCCCTTTTAGGCCTATAATGTTTGCTCCAACTGGCAGTGTCTCCCTTGAGATTCCCCGAGAGAAGAGAAGTTAAACTCTCTCCAGCTGAAGAGCATGTCCAAAATGCCAGTGCTAGACTGGCTATGGGCTGTCCAACTTCTACCAGCCCAAGGGCCGGAATTCCGGTGACTGATCAGGTGGCGGGGCGGGCCGCAGCGGGGGGTGGGGCCGATCGCGGGGCGGGGCCGATCGCAGGGGTGGGGCCAATCCTGGGGGGCGATTTCTCCCGGTTCTGCCACCCTGGCTGACACTGTAGGAGGGAGGGCGGAGCTAAGGAGGGCTCCCTTGGCCTCCTCCTCACAGTGTCAGCCCGGGTGGCAGAAGCGGCGAGTTCTCCCAGTTCTGCCGCCCTGGCTGACGTTGTAGGAGGGAGGGCGGAGCTAAGGAGGGCTCCCCTTGGCCCCTCCCTCCCACAGCGTCAGCCAGGGCGGCAGAAGCGGCGATTTCTCCCAGTTCTGCCGCCCTGGCTGACGTTGTAGGAGGGAGGGCGGAGCTAAGGAGGGCTCCCCTTGGCCCCTCCCTCCCTCCCACAGGGTCAGCCAGGGCGGCAGAAGCGATGATTTCTCCCAGTTCTGCCGCCCTGGCTGACGTTGTAGGAGGGAGGGCGGAGCTAAGGGGGGCTCCCTTTGCCCCCTCCCTCCGTCCCACAGTGTCAGCCAGGACGGCAGAAGCGATGATTTCTCCCAGTTCTGCCGCCCTGGCTGACGCGTTGTAGGAGGAGGGGCGGAGCTAAGGAGGGCTCCTTGGCCCCTCCTCCCTCCCACAGCGTCAGACAGGGCGGCAGAAGCGCGATTTCTCCCAGTTCTGCCGCCCTGGCTGACGTTGTAGGAGGGAGGGCGGAGCCAAGGAGGGCTCCCTTGGCCCCCCTCCCTCCCTCCCACAGTGTCAGACAGGGCGGCAGAAGCGATGATTTCTCCCAGTTCTGCCGCCCTGGCTGACGTTGTAGGAGGAGGGCGGAGCTAAGGAGGGCCCCTTGGCCCCTCCCTCCCTCCCACAGCGTCAGACAGGGCGGCAGAAGCGGCGATTTCTCCCAGTTCTGCCACCCTGGCTGATGTTGTAGGAGGGAGGGCGGAGCTAAGGAGGGCTCCCCTTGGCCCCTCCCTCCCTCCCACAGTGTCAGACAGGGCGGCAGAAGCGGCGATTTCTCCCAGTTCTGCCGCCCTGGCTGACGTTGTAGGAGGGAGGGCGGAGCTAAGGAGGGCTCCCCTTGGCCCCTCCCTCCTCCCACAGCGTCAGCCCGGGCGGCAGAAGCGGCGAGGTCTCCCAGTTCTGCCACCCTGGCTGACGTTGTAGGAGGAGGGCGGAGCCAAGGAGGGCTCCCCCTGGCCCCTCCCTCCCTCCCACAGTGTCAGACAGGGCGGCAGAAGCGATTTCTCCCAGTTCTGCCGCCCTGGCTGACGTTGTAGGAGGGAGGGCGGAGCTAAGGAGGGCTCCCCTTGGCCCCTCCCTCCCTCCCACAGTGTCAGCCAGGGCGGCAGAAGCGATGATTTCTCCCAGTTCTGCCGCCCTGGCTGACGTTGTAGGAGAGAGGGCGGAGCCAAGGGGGCTCCTTGGCCCCTCCCCTCCTCCCACAGTGTCAGACAGGGCGGCAGAAGCGCGATTTCTCCCAGTTCTGCCGCCCCTGGCTGACGTTGTAGGAGGGAGGGCGGAGCCAAGGAGGCTCCCCTGGCCCTCCCTCCCCTCCCACAGTGTCAGACAGGGCGGCAGAAGCGGCGATTTCTCCCAGTTCTGCCGCCCTGGCTGACGTTGTAGGAGGGAGGGCGGAGCCTGAGGGCTCCCCTTGGCCCCTCCCTCCTCCCACAGTGTCAGCCAGAGCGGCAGAAGCGATGATTTCTCCCAGTTCTGCCGCCCTGGCTGACGTTGTAGGAGAGAGGGCGGAGCTAAGGGGGGCTCCCCTTGGCCCCTCCCACAGCATCAAGGTGGTACAAGCGGGGCGCGCATGCGCACTTTTGGGGGATTTTTTGGGATTTTTTTTTAAAATCGGGATTTTGAAATTTATTTTTTATTGCAGGAGGGTAGGGGGGCCGGATCCAAGGGGCTGGCGGGCCGTGTATGGCCTGCGGGCCGCCTGTTGGGCGGCCCTGTATAGGAACCATTACACTGTCTTGTTGCAATAGCTTCACCAGCTATTGGTCCTTTTCTGGGAACATCACAAAGGGCTTTGGTGCACACATCCCAAAATCCTGTATCTTTCCCTATGTGTGTTTGCAAAAGTCTCAGGATCTTTAGGTCTTTGTTTGGTGAGTGAAAGGTGAGTGATCACATCACCTTGAACTGTTCCCTTCACCAAGCTATGCTTAGTTTATTTATTTATTTACCACACTTTTATTCTGCCCTTTTCGGCCTGAAGGTGACTCAGGGTGGCGTACAGACTGGCAACAATTAGATGCCATCTCTAATATGCATTGGGAATGTGGCGCAGCTGGCTGGGTGTCAGCTGCATAAGATCTCTACTGACCAGAAGGTCATGAGTTCGAGGCCTGCCTGGGTTGGGGTGAGCTCTCGACCTATTGTGTAGCTCCTTGTCGACCTTTGCAACCTGAAAGACAGTTGCATCTGTCAAGTAGGAAATTTAGGTACCACTTTGTGGGGAGGCCAAATTTAACTGATTTACGAAGCCATAAAATCTCTTCAGGAAGTACTCAAAAAAGAATGAAGGAATGTGACAGCTCCTCCTGGTGGCCAGAAGCTGGAATGTTAAATTGCCTCTATGTCTGTGTATCTATTATATAAATGGGTTCACGTCATGTATACCTCAAACAAAGAAACCATACAACGCAGAAACACAATACTTGCCAACAGAAATAGGCCTCAAGCAAGGTACGTTTGTAGCAAAGAAACTTTTCCCCCCAAAACCTAAAAGGCCCCCAAAACAACGAATAAAAATAAAACTACATTTACCAGCATCCTCCGGGGCAGCCAAAGACTCACCCAGCCTCTACATTCTGCACAACATGATTGGCTGCCAATAAGGGCGGATTTGCATAACTGCTGCACTGGCCAGCCAACATGAAAATTCCGATCCATAATAAACTGCCAAAACAGAATAAGGAAAAGGCCTGAGCCAATCCCCAACACAAACACCCAAATCACTTCCAATCAAAAATTTACACCCCAAAAAATCACAGACCATGCCCAAAATTGACAGTAAGGCTTCATTAACTTGATTTCCCTAACTAGCCCTCACTTACTGGGAAGCTGTTTACGCTCTGAATTGACAGTAAGGCTTCATTAACTTGATTCTCCCGACTAGGCCTCAGCTCATTGGACATTGTGTATGGCCTGAATTGACAGTAAGGCTTCATTAACTTGCTGTTCCTAACTAGGCCTCAGCTCATGGGACATTGTGTATGGCCTGAATTTACAGTAACCTACCTTGGCACACAGAGCCCCGACCATGCATGATGGGACTTGAAGTACCACCATGGAAAATGGGATTTGTAGTACTTCAAAGCCCATCATTCCCCACAGACCACTGTGGCCCAGATCAAGACCAATAAAGACCCAACTTGGCACACCATGCCCCCCATGACCCACACTCCATCCAACTGCAGTTTAGAGGAGGGCACACCGTGGATGATTGGACTTTCTCGCATCTCCTAAAAAGGGCACAGCAACGCGTGCCGGGTACAGCTAGTATATATATATATATATTGTATGTCAAATGGCATTGAACGTTTGCCTGTATGTCATCATCATCATCCGTTTCTCACTTGTTAATCGCCCTCCATTAACATGCGTCAGGCGATTTACATAAAACAATTGCATTTAAAAAAAATACACAATACCAAATAGACTGCATTAAACATTAAAAGCTCTGCTAAAAAGCCAGGTCTTGAGTGTCTGAGCAAAGGATCGCAAGTCACACATGGCCCTCAAGTGGGGAGGCAAGGAGTTCCACAAACAGGGGCAGAGATGGAGAAGGCCCTGCGTCTCGTGCTCTCGAGACGTACTTCCCTGGGGCCTGGAACATACAGTAAGTTTAGTTGGAGGAGTCGTGGCGACCACTGGCGGCGAAGAGGGGAGGGGCGGTCTCTGAGATATGCTGGCCCCTGACCATGAAGCGCCTTAAAGGTCAAAACCAACAACTTAAACAAAGCCCGGAATTCTGTTGGAAGCCAGTGCAAATGTAACAGAGTTGGAGTTATGTGGCATCTCAAAGGTGTTTTTGCAAGTAGCCTGGCAGTCGCATTCTGAATAATGCAGATCCTCCGAGTAGTCAACAGGGGAAGGCCAACATACAAGGCATTACAACAATCCAGTCTAGATGTAACTGTCGCATGGATGATTGTAGCCAAGGTTTCCTCTGAAAGGTAAGGTGCCAACTGTCTCGCCTGCCGGAGATGGAAAAAGCTCTGCTTACTAACATTAGCGATCTGGGCCTCCATAGTCAACTGTGAATCCAGGACGACACCCAAGCTCTTAACAGTGGAAGATGGATCCAGGGGGGCACCATCGAAGTTGGGCAGGGAGGGCGCCACTCCAGGCGGGCGGCCAGGCCACAAAATCTCAGTCTTAGTAGGATTCACCTTCAACCTACTAGCACACAGCCATCTCGATACAGCTTCAAGACATAAGGTGAAATTGTCTGGTATTGAGGTGACTCAATACATTGTGCATTGTGATCCACCCTGAGTCCCCTGCGGGTGAGAAGGGTGGAATTTAAATGATGTAAATAAATAAATACATACATACATCATTTAAAACAGGTTAAATCACATAATCAAATTCATATATAAAAAACAATTTAAAACCATAAAACTCAATTTAAACAATGGGTTTGAATCCATTTTCCGTTTGCATCATTAAGCTGTTCCATATTCATTCACAATACTGAGTTTATCTGGTTACAAAGAGGTTCCAAAAACTTGCTCGAAGGGCCGGGTTTTTACTCTTTTCCTAAAGGTCAGGAAAAGTTACATTCTGTGTCCAACATACGAGTAAAGTCCTTCAGAGAGACAGAGATCCACCCATCGGTTTAAATGCCTCCAGAAAAGGAGAGTCCACCTTATGAAAAAGTCAATTTCATTCCCAAACAGCTCTGACATTCAAGATATTCTAACCCAGGGCTGTCCAACTGGCGGCCCTGGGGCCGTACACGGCCCCCCAGCCTGTTGGCTTCGCCCCAGCTATGCCCTGCCGCCATTTTAATTTTTTTAAAAAAAATTTTTTAATGGCCGCCCCGGGGGGGGGGAGGGGAGGTGGGGCAGCTCCTCCTCCCTGCACCGCTCTCTTTTTCCCTCTCTCACTGGCGCCGATGCAAACCGGTTTGCATCGGGCGCCGGCGAGAGAGGGACAAGGGCGGTGCATGGAGGAGGAAGAGAGCTAGCTCCTCCTCCCTGCACCGCCTCTTCTTCCCCTCTCTCCGGAGCCGATGCCTTGGAGGGAGGGGGTCCCCGCGCGCCTCCCTCCCTTCAAGCTGCTTCCCCGCGAGCCTTCAGGTTAGGGGAAGGCTTTTCACCCGGCACTCGAGGCGAGTGCCGGGCGAAACCCCCCAAACCTGGAAGGCTGGCGGGTAAGCGAGTGGCGCTCTCGCTTCTCCCACCAGCCATCCAGGCTGGCGGGAGTTTTCGCCCAGCTCCCGTGTCCCTCTGCTCAGAGGGACACAAGAGCCGGCAAAACCCCTCCCGAAGCCTGGAAGGCTCGCGGGGAAGCGAGCGCCGCTTCTCGCTTCCCCGGCAGCCTTCCAGGCTTGGGGCCGGAAGAAGTTGGACAGCACTGTTCTAACCAATGTTTAGATCAGGGGTGGGCAACCTATGGCCTGCGGGCCGGATGCGGCCCTTTGGGCGATTCTATCTGGCCTGCGTAAGGGCCCCGGCAGGCAGGCAGGCAAAGCAGAGCAACCAACGGAGGGGAAGAAGAATTTCCCTTCCGCCTTGCGCGCTCCCCCCTCCCTTCTCCTTTGGCAGCCAGCCGTGCTGCAGCAGGAGCGAAGGCCGGAGGCGGGGGGAAGCCGCGGAGGGGCGGACCCTGCGGAGGAAGGAAGGAGAAGAGGAGGAACCCGTCCTCCCTGGGATGTGCCCGCGCCGCCCACGCACTCCAGCTGCCCTCAGGCCGCGTGCCCGCGACCCCACGCCAGCCCGTCGCCATCTTCTGCTTGGGTGGGAGGAGGCGGAGTCAACAATAGGCCACGCCCCACAGCCTAGGCCACGCTTTCCCGCTGAGGAGTTGCCAGCTGCAGTTCCGCGAGGCTGAGGGGCTTCGCGCCCACAGAAGGTATGTTTGTTTACCTTCTGTGACATAGTAATAATGGCAATGGCGGTGATGGGAATGAGGTATTATGAGGGGACTCAGTACGGATTACAATGTACACATATAGGCATGCATTTAATGCCTTTTGGACCAACAGACAGACACACAGATAGAGGCAATTTTTTTAACATCTGGCCACCAGGGGGAGCTGTCACACTCCTTCATTTCTCAGCGTCCTCAGCGTGCATTCCTGGAGATCTTATGGCCTCGTTAATCAGTTAAATTTTGCCTCCCCACCATGTGGTGCCTTAATTTCCTACTTGACAGATGCAACTGTCTTTCGGATTGCAATGGTCGACAACAGACTACACAAATAGGTTGAGAGCCCACCTCGACCCGGGCAGGCCTCGAACTCATGACCTTCTGGTCAGAGATATCTTATGCAGCTGACACTCAACCAGCTGTGCCACATTCCCGGTGTATGTGTACTTGTGAGCCGCCTTGAGTCCCCTTCGGGGTGAAAAGGGTGGAATATAAATAAAGTGTTATTATTATTATCATCCCTCCATCACACATACCTGGAAGGCTGCAGCATAATATGGAGTCATTCTCTATTTGCAGCAGTCTTGCATCCCTTTACCCCATGAAAGTAGAGGACCCATTATAATTTGAACCCATTGGTTCATGTTCTAGTCCAGACGACGACCGACTGAGTCGAAGAAGGTCCTAATCGCATCTGTGGGCCTCAGCAATCCAGTAGTAGAGTAGCCGAAGAGTATCGCGAGAATACGCAATCCACACGGGATTTTGGTCAACGCCGGCGTGATCTCGCGTTGATGGCGAAATCCCGTGTGGATTGCGTATTCTCGCGATACTTGCTCGAACCCGGAAGTAGGTTTTTTTAAAAAAAATTATTTTATTTTATTTTTCAATTTTTATTTTTTATTAAAAAGCTTAGGGGGCTGGAGGAAAGGGGCTTGGGGGTTGTATACGGCCCCCGGTCTGCCAGTTGGACAGCCCTGTACTATAATATAATAATTATGATATTAATACTAATAATATATGAAAAACTAGCTGTACCCGGCACGCGTTGCTGTGCCCTTTTTAGAGATGCGAAAATTCAATCATCCACGGTGTGCCCTCCTCTAAACTGCAGTTGGATGGAGTGTGTGTCATGGGGGGCATGGTGTGCAAAGTTGGGTCTTTATTGGTCTTGGTTCTGGGCCACAGTGGTCTGTGGGGAATGATGGGTTTTGAATTACTACAAATCCCATTTTCCATGGTGGTACTTCAAGTCCCATCATGCATGGTCGGGGCTCTGTGTGCCAAGGTAGGTTACTGTAAATTCAGGCCATACACAATGTCCCATGAGCTGAGGCCTAGTTAGGAACAGCAAGTTAATGAAGCCTTACTGTCAATTCAGGCCATACACAATGTCCAATGAGCTGAGGCCTAGGCGGGAGAATCAAGTTAATGAAGCCTTACTGTCAATTCAGAGCGTAAACAGCTTCCCAGTAAGTGAGGCCTAGTTAGGGAAATCAAGTTAATGTAGCCTTACTGTCAATTTAGAGCGTAAACAGCTTCCCAGTAAGTAAGGGCTAGTTAGGGAAATCAAGTTAATGAAGCCTTACTGTCAGTTTTGGGCGTGGTCTGATTTTGGGGTGTAAATTTTCGGTTGGAAGTGATTTGGGTGTTTGTGTTGGGGATTGGCTCAGGCCTTTTCCTTATTCTGTTTTGGCAGTTTATTATGGATCGGAATTTTCATGTTGGCTGGCCAGTGCAGCAGTTATGCAAATCCGCCCTTATTGGCAGCCAATCATGTTGTTCAGAATGTAGAGGCTGGGTGAGTCGTTGGCTGCCCCGAGGATGCTGGTAAATGTAGTTTTATTTTTATTCGTTGTTTTGGGGCCTTTTTAGGTTTTGGGGGAAAGTTTCTTTGCTACAAACGTACCTTGCTTGAGGCCTATTTCTGTTGGCAAGTATTGTGTTTCTGCGTTGTATGGTTTCTTTGTTTGAGGTATACATCACATGACGTGAACCCATTTATATAATAGATTCTTGATATATTAATATGTTAGTAATATAGTAAATATATATAGTAAATATAGTAAATAAATAAATAAATAAATAATGCAGATTAGAATGTAGTTCAGCCTTAAGGATGAAGCAGTAACTTGGAGTCCCAAAACTCCCAAAGTAACAAGGCTACAGTTACTAAGGCGCAGGAAGAGATGACGTGACAATTTCTACTGCGATTCAGGAAACCAGCTTTATTGCATCACATCAGCTGATGGGTCCGTCCACCCTGTGCGGAAAACGTGGCCGCTGGCGGACAGGAGCCCCGATTTGTTCCAGTGTACAGGTTTTATACAAACAATGGAGTCAACATTTAGTCCCTCCCTTCTTCATGCATTTTTACTGGCTGGCATTCATGAACCCATTTTACTTTACCCAATTAAACAAAGCATTCCTAGCATCTCAATTCTTTTTGCTAATAACTGTGGCGCAGTGTGAATTTCCATCATTGTTCTATGTTACTGCTTTAAGAGCAAAGTGTACCCAAATCGTTACATTGCTACTATGCTTTCTCCTGGTTGCCTGCCAGGAGAAAGCTTCATTTGCCATGCGCGTCTCCTAACCAATCACTTACTTTGTAAACAAACGCACATGGGAACTGCTAGGCCAATCAGGACCGTGTTCTTCTCTAAGGGCACATGATGTTCTCTGGCTAATCACAGCCTGTGCTTGTGCACTAATCAGAGTGAATTATTCTCGTCACTATTGCTGGCAAGCTATTTCCGTACTCTGCTACTCCCATTCTATTCTAATGCATCACCTCTCTCTGACATTTCTCCTGTTTAGGTGTCAATTTCTCCTTTAGTATGGTTTCTTTGTTTGAGGTATGCATCGCATGACGTGAACCCATTTATATAATAGATTCTTGATATATTAATATGTTAGTAATATAGTATATATATATAGTAAATATAGTAAATAAATAAATAAATAAATAAATAAATAATGCAGATTAGAATGTAGTTCACCCTTAAGGTGCAGCCCTCATGTGGCCCCTTGGAAAAAATAATTGCCCACCCCTGTTCTAGTTTCTGGAACTGTACAAAAACAAACTTGCTCCACTTTCTAGATTACATCCTGCAGGTATTTTAAGATAGCTAGCTATCACGTCACCTTTCACTGTTCTCTCCAGCAAGCTAAACAGATTCTTCTCCCTAAGTAATTTCTCACTGCGCACAATTTACAGAGCTTTGACTATTTTGGCCGCCCTACAGTTTGTCAATATCTTTCTCGAACTGTGATGCCCACAACTGGACACATATAAGGTTATTCCTGATTAGGTCTCACCAAAACAGAACAGAGTGGCACTATTACGGTACTTCCTTTGAGCTGGACACTATACTCCTATTTGCTTCTGCTAGGCTTTCTCCCAGAACCGCAAGCTCCACCAGAATCCCAAAGATCCACCCCAATATCAAAGTGGTGCAGATGATGGACATTTAGGAAAAAAGGATTCTTGTGTCCTGCAGTTTGAATCCATTGTTCAGTGTCCTATTCTCCAGAGCAGCTGAAAATAAGCTTGCTCCACCTGGCTCTCATGTCTCCTTTCAATCTTCTCTTCCACAGGCTAGACCAGTGTTTTTCAACCTTTTTTGAGCCGCAGCACATTTTTTACGTTTACAAAATCCTGGGGCACACCACCAACCCAAATGACACAAAATGACACTCTAACACAGTAATACATATAGTTAATATGTTCTTAAATGTATTTATACACTCAGTGTGAAACCTGGACTGGTTTCAATGAACACAACATAGATACCCTGGCAGGAATGGCAGAAAGATACAAACTTCCCACACAGAACTCCCATAACCAAGAGAAAATACTATAAGACTTTGGTGGGCATTGACCTTAGGTTTTGGAGTTGTAGTTCACCTATATCCAGAGAGCACTGTGGACTCAAACAATGTTGGATCAGGACCAAACTTGGCATGAATACTCAATATGCCCAAATGTGAACACAGATGGAGTTTGGGGAAAATAGACCTTGACATTTGGGAGTTACCGTTTCTAGGATTTATAGTTAAAACACAATCAAAGAGCATCCTGAACTCTTGCAACAATGGAATTGAACCAAACTTGGCATATTGAACTCTCATTACCAACAGAAAGTACTGAAAGAGTTTGCTTGGGAATTGACCTTGAGTTTGGAATTTGTAGTTCACCTACACCCAGAGAGCACTGTGGACTCAAACAATGTTATGTTGTTGTTTGTTTTCTATCCAGAATCACAATGTTGCAATCGCAGGTGACAGCAGAATTGAGATGAAGCAACTGGAAAAGCTTACACGATACGGGGGTTTAAAGATCAAACTGCAAAGATTCTGGCACAAGCCAGTCAAGGGTGTCCCAGTGCTGATCAGCACACTGAGTGCAGTGCCTAAAGACCTATATCCAGAGAGCACTCTGGACTGAAACAATGTTGGATCAGGACCAAACTTAGCATGAATACTCAATATGCCCAAATGTGAACACAGATGGAGTTTGGGGAAAATAGACCTTGACATTTGGGAGTTACAGTTTCTGGGATTTATAGTTCACCTACAATCAAAGAGCATTCTGAACCCCATCAATGATAGAATTGGTCCTAACTTCCCACACAGAACCCCCACAACCAACAGAAAATACTGTGTGTTCTGATGGTCTTTGGCGACCCCCCCCCCCAGGGGTCCTGACTCCTGCTGCCCTAAAAACCTTGTGAAACTACAACTCCCAGGACTCTCCCTTGAACCTAGGCTGGAGAGAGGCAGGGCTGCATTCCTGCCTTCATTCTTTCCTTCCTTCTGCAGTGCAGCTGCGGCCCAATCCGCTTGCTTCCCTCACCCGCGAGGGTGCTGCCCTTTTAAGAAAGACCCCTGCCGGAGAAGGAGGAGGTGGGAATGATGGCGCCACTGCTGCTGCCACAGGAAGCGCCGAGGAAGAGGTGAGGCCCAAGATGGCGGCGGTGCCAGTGGCCGAGCAGCTTCGCTCCTCAGAGGCAGCGGAGGGAGGTGGCGGCGTGTCCGTGGCCCTGGAGCAGTACCTGGGCTGGCTCTTCCCTCCTTCTCTGGCTCTCCAGCCCCACGGGAGGCCCAGGCCTTGGAGCAACGGCAGCAGCTGCTGCCTCAGAGCAACATGCTGGTGAGCTGTCTATTGGGGCTGCTTTGATTGTTCCAATTTCCCACGGCACACCTGATGATCGCTCATGGCACACTGGTTGGGAAACACTGGGCTAGACAACCTAGCTCTCTAAGCCCTTCCTCATAAGACCTAGCTTCCAGACTAGTATTTATTTATTTATTTGGGCTTCTATGCCGCCGACTCCCAAGGGCTCGCGGCGGCTTACAAAGCCAAAGGCATAAAACAGGATTAAAACATAAAACAATTGAACAATTAAAACAATAGCAGAAAGGCACTAATACAGCGGAGCAGCAACAGATGCCAAGCACAATACCCAGAGCACACGGGCCTACTTTCCGAAGGCCTGCCTGAACAGATGGGTTTTACAGGCCCGCCTGAATGGAAGAAGGTCCCTCAGGGCCCTGGTTTCGGCTGGGAGGGCGTTCCACAGCGTGGGAGCTATTACAGAAAACGCCTCCGGCGGGTGGATGTTAGGCGTGCCGACTTTGCTGATGGTAATTCCAGGAGGTTGGCATCCTCTGACCGTAGTGATCTCGCTGGGCAATAAGGGGTGAGGCGGTCCCTCAGATACGCTGGCCCCAGGCCGTACAAGGCCTTGAAGGTGAGAACCAGCACTTTGAAGGCGATCCGGTGCTCAATAGGTAGCCAGTGCAGATCCTGCAAAACAGGTGTTATTCGGCAACCTGCTGGCATGCCAGACAGGAGCCGGGCGGCAGTGTTCTGCACCAGCTTGAGCTTCCGGATCGACGACAGAGGAAGGCCGACATAGAGCGCGTTACAGTAATCTAGCCTAGAGATGACCGTGGCTTGGATCACCGTGGCCAGGTCGCTCCGGGAGAGGTAGGGGGCCAGCCTCCTTGCCTGGCGGAGGTGGAAAAAAGCAGCCTTGCTGACTGCGGAGACCTGGGCCTCCATAGTCAGCTGGGAGTCCAAATGGACCCCTAGGTTCTTCACAGACGGCGCTGGGCACAGCGCCGCACCGTCCAGGGTCGGAAGCCGGGCACCCACCCCGCCCGGGCGACCCAGCCACAAGATCTCCGTCTTCGCTGGATTCACCCTCAACCTACTGGCTCACAGCCATCCAGTGACGGCTTCGAGGCAACGCTGGAAATTATCAGGGACGGATTCCGGCCTGCCCTCCATCCTCAGAATGAGCTGGGTATCATCAGCGTACTGGTGACACTCCAGCCCATAACTCCGCACCAGCTGTGCAAGCGGCTGCATGTAGATGTTAAATAATAGAGGGGAGAGAATGGCCCCCTGGGGAACCCCACAGACTAAAGAGGAGCCCCCGGAGATCACCTCGCCCCTCCTCACACGCTGAGACCGCTGGTGGAGGAAGGAGGTCAGCCATTTAAGGACAGTCCCCTCACTCCAGCCATGGCCAGGCGGTGGATCAATAGATTGTGGTCGACCGTGTCAAACGCTGCCGTGAGGTCCAATAACACGAGTACTAGTATAGTGGTCCCATATTATCTTCTGGTGTTTGGTTCCAGAACATACCCCCATCAGTACCAAAATCTATGGATGCCCATGTCCCATCATATAAAGATTTAGGGAAATGGTGTCCGTCTATAAAATAACTGAGTCCTGTTTTGTTTTTTGGATTTTTCTTTTCAAGCTGCAGATGGTTCAATCTGTGGGTGTATTTATTTATTTATTTACTAGCTGTACCCGGCACGTGTTGCTGTGCCCTATTTAGGAGATGCGAGAAAGTCTGAGTATGTAAGGGTTGGAATTGTTGTTAGTTATGGTGTTGTTGGGGCCATGGCTGTGTCGTTGTGGGTTGTTCTGGTGGGTGGGATGTTGAAGTCCTGTGGAGTTGCTGTTGTGTGGTGTTGCTGGCGTTCTGCATAGCTTGTGGATATACAATGTTTTTTGTCTTTCCGTCTGCTGTGTTGATGTAGAGGTTGATGCTTGTGTGGTTGGAAGTGAGTGGGGGTACTTGAAATCCCATTATCCATGGTGTGTCCTCCTCTGAACTGCAGTCGGATGGAGTGTGGGTCATGGGGGGCATTGTGTGTCAAGTTTGGTCTTTATCGGTCTTGGTTCTGGGCCACAGTGGTCTGTGGGGTTGTGAAGTAGTACAAATCCCATTATCCATCGAGGTACTTCAAGTCCCATAATCCATGGTCCACCCTCCTCCAAACTGTAGTAGAATGTAGCGTGGGTCATAGGGGCTCTGTGTGCCAAGGTTGGTTACTGTAATATCAAGCCATACACAATGTCCCATGAGCTGAGGCCTAGTCAGGAACAGCAAGTTAATGAAGCCTTACTGTCAATTCAGGCCATACACAATGTGCAATGAGCTGAGGCGTAGTCGGGAGAATCAAGTTAATGAAGCCTTACTGTCAATTCAGAGCGTAAACAGCATTTCACTAAGTGAGGCCTAGTCAGGGAAATTAAGTTAATGAAGCCTTACTGTCAATTTTGGGTGTGGTCTGTGATTTTCTGTGGGAAGTGATTTGGGTGTTTGTGCCTCAGCCCTTTGCCTTATCCTCCTCTGACAGTTTATTATGAGTCGGAATGTTCATGTTGGCTGGCCAGTACAGGAGTTATGCAAATCCGCCCTTATTGGCAGCCAATCATGTTGTCAGAATGTAGAGGCTGGGAGAGTCGTTGGCAGCCCCGGAGGATGCTGGGAAATGTAGGTTTTTTTACTCGTTGTTTTGGGGGCCTTTTAGGTTTTGGGGGGGGGAAAGTTTCTTTGCTACAAACATACCTTGCTTGAGGCCTATTTCTGTTGGCAAGTTTGGTGTTTCTGCGTTGTAAGGTTTCTCTGTTTGGGACGGTCGTTCCATGACGACTCTTCCTTTATATATATAGATTTATTATATATTTACTCCATTTATATATCGTTTTTCTCAGCCCTCAGACGACTCAAAGCGGCTTACAGTAGCAAAAATTCAATGCTCAACATCATAAAAACAATTAAAACAATTAAATGAGATAAATATACGAACATTACATAATCAATACAATATAACTCATTAGCATCTCTTAGTTAAAATCAAAATCCAATTTCGTCATCCAGTCAATTCCATGTTCCTATATTTGTTACACTGCCTCTTCGAATGCCTGCTCGAACATGGAAGGGGACTCAGGGGACTCAGGGCGGATAACAACACACATATACAGGCAAACATACAATTCCATAGACATACAACATATATAGACAGACGAGCTACACAGTTGTTCGAGAGCTCACCCCGACCTGGGCAGGCCTCGAACTCATGACCTTCTGGTCAGTGGAGATCTTATGCAGCTGATTCCCAGCTAGCTGTGCCACATTCCTGGGTAGACTCATATAATGCAGTTCAATGCAGTACAAAGTGCATTATATGGATCTAAACTGGCGAGAGAGAGAGACAACACATGTTGTGTTCATCAAAACAGGCCCAGGTTTCACACTGGGAGTGTATAAATACATTTAAAAACATATTAACTATATATACTACTGTGTTAGAGTGTCATTTTGTGTCATTTTGGTTGGTGGTGTGCCCCAGGATTTTGTAAATATAAAAAACTAGCTTTGGGACCCGGCGATGCCCGGGTTATTTGAAATGGACTGAGGCCTAGGAACCCTTACTGTCCATTCAGGCTGAGGCCTAGGAACCCTTACTGTCAATTCAGGCTGAGGCCTAGGAACCCTTACTGTCAATTCAGGCTGAGGCCTAGGAACCCTTACTGTCAATTCAGGCTGAGGCCTAGGAACCCTTACTGTCCATTCAGGCTGAGGCCTAGGAACCCTTACTGTCCATTCAGGCTGAGGCCTAGGAACCCTTACTGTCCATTCAGGCTGAGGCCTAGGAACCCTTACTGTCCATTCAGGCTGAGGCCTAGGAACCCTTACTGTCAATTCAGGCTGAGGCCTAGGAACCCTTACTGTCCATTCAGGCTGAGGCCTAGGAAGCCTTACTGTCCATTCAGGCTGAGGCCTAGGAAGCCTTACTGTCCATTCAGGCTGAGGCCTAGGAACCCTTACTGTCCATTCAGGCTGAGGCCTAGGAACCCTTACTGTCCATTCAGGCTGAGGCCTAGGAACCCTTACTGTCAATTCAGGCTGAGGCCTAGGAAGCCTTACTGTCCATTCAGGCTGAGGCCTAGGAACCCTTACTGTCCATTCAGGCTGAGGCCTAGGAAGCCTTACTGTCCATTCAGGCTGAGGCCTAGGAACCCTTACTGTCCATTCAGGCTGAGGCCTAGGAAGCCTTTACTGTCCATTCAGGCTGAGGCCTAGGAAGCCTTACTGTCCATTCAGGCTGAGGCCTAGGAACCCTTACTGTCCATTCAGGCTGAGGCCTAGGAAGCCTTACTGTCAATTCAGGCTGAGGCTGCTCCACCAGGATGTAGAGTGGGTCTTGAGGGTTCTGTGTGGCAAGTTTGGTCTTGTTCTCTCATTGTTTGGGGTCACAAAGGGGTCGTAAAGTGTTTTGGGCTTAAACTCCCACTATGCCTGACTGCCTCAGGCCTTTTCCTTACTCCCTCTGCCACTTGAGAGCGTCGGAATGTTCGTGTTGGTGACTGCCTCAGGCCTTTGCCTTATCCTTCTCTGTCAGTTTAGAGCAGTGTTTCTCAACCCCAATTCTATAATTGGTGGGGTTCAGAGTGTTCTTTGATTGTAGGTGAACTATAAATCCCAGCAATTAGAGCTCCCAAATATCAAGGCCTATTTTCCCTAAATTCCACCAGTGTTCACATTTGGCAATATAATAGTCATGCCAAGTTTGGGCCAGATCCATTATTGTTTGAGTCCACAGTGCTCTCTGTATTTAGATGGACTGCAACTCCAAAAACTCAAGGTCAACGCCCACCAAACCCTTCCAGTATTTTCTGTTGGTCATGGGGGTTCTGTGCCAAGATTGGTTCAACTCCCCATTGGTGGAGTTCAGAATGTTCTCCGATTGTAGGTGAACTATCACTCCCAGCAACTACAACTCCAAAATGACAATATCAATCCCCTGCCCCAACCTCACCAGTATTCAAATTTGGGTATATCGGGTATTTGTGCCAAATTTGGTCCTGTGAATGAAAATACAATATCAGATATTTACATGAATTCATAACAATACCAAAATTACAGTTATGAAGTAGGAACAAAAAAAAATTATGGTTGGGGGTCACCACAACATGAGGAACTGTATTAAGGGGTCGCGGCATTAGGAAGGTGAAGAAACACTGGTTTAGAGGGTCGGAATGTCCGTGTTGGCTGCCCAATAGAGGCGTTATGCAAATACTCCCTCACTGGCAACCAATTATGTTGTCAGAATGTAGAGGCTGGGAGCCAATCAGAACGCTGCCACATATTCCTCCGCAAACACTGACTTTTTCATATATAGATGTGCCGCAGCTCGAAAATAGTTGAAAAACACTGTCCTAAGTGCATATAATAATTAGGTTGCTAAGTCAAGCCCAAATGCCAAACCAAGGTCTTGGAACGATTACCATTAAAAGCACCATATAAATATTAGGCATTGATTTTCAGTTGTCATGTGTGATTATTAAGTAAGATAATAAGTTAACATGTGTCAGTCTTCCTTACATGAAGAAGCCTCCCCATGAAATGCCCCAGCTCTTCAAAAACTCCCCAAACTAATAATTTGAAAAATTATTATGAAAAAAGCATCATTCATTATGCAAAAGAACCTCTCCGAAGCTTATTTCATTCTGATTGAATCTCTAAAAGTAATGATGTCGCGCTCGGTTGGCATAAAGGGGAAAGCAATGAGCTACATGAATCTTAAAGCATTACTTCCAAGCGCTGGTTATATTTAGGACTCACCCAGTGTTTCTTTCTCTCACCTTGCATTCAAGCTCCCTTGGACATCTCACTTCTGACCTCCCTCTTTTGAAAATTATGTTACAGATTACTTAGTCCTTTGTAGGGATGTACTTCTTTGCTAATTTTATCCTTGAAGGAAGCAATGACTCATGCGCACCATTTTTATACCGCTGTGAGAAATCCTTTTAAGAAAACGGCATACTTTCTGAAAACTATTTGCAGTTCGGCACCTATTCTGTGCAAAATTCATGCAAATACAAAAAAATATACTGTACGGTGGTAGCATCGTGCACAAAAATATTGTTTCCTGCACGTAAGAAACTGTTTCCTGTGTTTTCTGCACACAAATGTACAAAGTTTTGCGCAGAATTTTGACAAAACAACAGCCACATCTGAATTTATATTTTATTTATTTTTATTTCCATATTTATAACCCACCCTCCTCAAGCCCCGGAGGGGGGCTCAGGGCAGCTCACAACTCGCAGCAATTCAATGCCCACATATACAATCAATAAAAAACTACAATTACACAATAAATAACACATCAAAACCGGGAATGTGGCGTAGCTGGCTAAGTGTCAGCTGCATAAGATCTCTCTGACCAATAGGTCATGAGTTCGAGGCCTGCCCGGGTCGAGGTGGGTGCTCGACCTCAAGTGTCGACCTTTGCAGTGCGCAAGACAGTTGCATTTGTCAAGTAGGAGATTAAGGTACCACATTAAGTGGGGAGGCAAATTTTGACTGAATTATGAGGCCACTAAAAGAACTCCAGGAAATGCTAAGGAATGCGGAAGGAACAACAAAGGACGCTGAGATATGAGGAGTGCGTCAGCTCCCCCTGGTGGCCAGAGTTTGCCTCTGTTTGTCTATATGTGTGTACTGTGTACAGTGTGTACTGTGTATGTGGAAAATGGCAGGGATTGTCTGCTAAGTGACCCTAGCCTCTTTAGAAGAGGTTCCATGGTCGGATCACAGTGTCCTGGAAGTCCGTCTTGGTGGCCCCCCCCTCCTGGTAAAGGTGCCGAACCCATTCTGGTTCGCCCAAGGAGACTTATGGAACCCACTAGGTTCCTGAATGCTCTGAGGGATTTGGAACTCCCCAGCGACTCAGTCGACAGGCAAGTGGACTGCTGGAACACCTCTCTGACCACGGCCTTAGACGAGATCGCCCCCAGACGCTCTCTCACCCCCCGTCGAAATCGCGCCCCTTGGTTTACCGAGGAGCTTCGAGCGATGAAACGGAGGAAGAGACAGCTAGAGGACGTGTGGCGGGATCTCCGTGACGGAGCATCGAAATCAGCTTATAAACAATTTAAGGAAGTTTATGAGCGTGCTATCAAGGAGGCCAAAAAGGTCCATTATTCCTCCTTGATAGAGTCGGCTAGCTCACGCCCAGCTCAACTTTTTAGAATAATTCGGTCTTTGACCACAATTTCGACGGTCCCAAACGATAAGGATTTGGCTCCTACAGCTGAGGCTTTCCAGAACTACTTTGCCAACAAGATTTCGACTCTCCGCCGGGACATCCCAGTCACTCTTGATACAGTGGTTGAACTCGAGACTCCGCCGCCACTCGGCGGGCCCACCTTCACCCGTTTCCAACTGCTGGACGTAGCAGCTGTCGATAAGTTACTCGCTGCAGCTAGACCAACTACTTGCTCCTCGACCCGTGCCCCTCCTGGCTAATTAGATCCTGCCAGGGGGTTACGTGGCCCCTGGGCACGATCATAAATAGCTCCCTTGAGCAAGGAGTCTTCCGGGGGACTTAAAGAGGCTATGGTAAGACCGCTGCTGAAGAAGCCGGTTAGATCCTTCGGCTCCTCCAATTACAGGCCGGTTTCCACCTTGCCTTTTTTAGGCAAAGTAATTGAGAGGGCAGCAGCGGATCAACTGCAGCAGTTCTTAGAAGACACAGCTGGACTTGATCCCTTCCAGTCCGGCTTCCGTATTGGGCATGGGACGGAGACCGTGCTTGTCGCCATTACAGACCAACTCGCCGCCAGCTGGACCAGGGTGGGTCAGCCCTGCTTGTTTTGTTAGATCTAACAGCAGCGTTCGATACCGTAGATCATGCATTGTTGGCCCACCGTCTAGCCGTGACGAGGTGGGGGGACCGCCCTTAAGTGGGTGGCCTCCTTCCTCCGGGACCGGGGACAACGTGTGGAGAGGGAGAGGAGGTCTCCGGGAGACTCCCATTAAGTTTGGGGTCCCCCAGGGGCCATCCTCTCACCCTTATTATTCAACATCTATATGCGCCCCTGGCACAGCTGGTTCGCGACTTTGGTCTGGAGTGTTATCAGTACGCGGATGACACCCAGCTTCTGCTGAGAATGGACGGCAGGCAGGATACCGTACCCGATTGTTTCCATCTATGCCTTGAAGCCGTGACTGGTTGGCTGCGTGCCAGCCGGCTGAAGGTGAATCCGTCGAAGACGGAAATCTTGTGGCCCGGTCGCCCTGGGCTGGATGAGTGCCAGTTACCTACCCTGGATGGCGAGCAGCTCAGCCCGTCATCCTCGTAAAGAGTTTAGGCGTCAATTGGACCCTTTGCTGACCATGGAGACTCAGGTCACCATGGTCAGCAAAACGGCGTTTTACCATCTTCGCCAGGCTAGGCGACTGGCACCCTACCTGTCCAGGGACGACCTGGCCACGGTGATCCAGGCGACGGTCATCTCGAGGCTGGACTACTGTAACGCCCTCTACGTGGGCCTTCCCCTGTCGACAATCCGGAAACTCAGGCTAGTGCAGAATGCCGCTGCTCGCTTGCTGGTGGGTGCACCAGTGAGGGAGCATATTACACCCATTCTACGGCAACTGCACTGGCTGCCTATTGAGTGCCGGATTGCCTTCAAGGTGTTGGTGTTAACCTTCAAGGCCTTGCACGGTCTAGTGCCTGAGTACCTAAGGGACCGCCTTACCCCGTATGTTCCCCCGAGATCACTGCGCTCGGAAGAGCAGAACCTGTTGGTCGTTCCATCACCCCGCTCCTGCTATCTGTCCAGCACGAGACAACGAGCCTTTTCATTTGTGGCTCCTATGACTTGGAATTCGCTACCCAATTATGTCCGGGCAATACACGAACTCGGCCCTTTTCGAAGAGCCTGTAAGACTGTCCTCTTTAGAACAGCGTTCGGCTAACTGAATGGAGAAGTTTTCTAGTGTCCGAACTCAAGATCGAGGATCTGTAACTAGTTGGCTATTGATTATGTTTTTACTGTTTTATGGAACCTGTTGTGCATTTGTATTGTACATTTTATTCTTGTTGTGATCCGCCCCGAGCCTGCAGGGAGGAGCGGAATATAAAACTGACTAATAAATAATAAATAAAATAAATAAGTATGTGTACCTGTAATCCGCTCTGAGTCTCCTTCGGGGTGAGAAGAGCGGAATATAAATAAAGTAAATAATAATAATAATAATACCCCGGAGGTGGGACTCAGGGCAGCTCACAACTCGCAGCGATTCAATGCCCACATATACAATAAATAAAAACAACAATTATATAATAAATAACACATTAATCCGATCAAAACCAATTAAAAGTGCAATTAAAAATACAACCCTCATCCAAAGAATGATCAAAACCAAATGTGACACACCCGAAAGCGACTCAGGGCGGCAAACAATAGGCACAATTCGATACCATTTTAAAACATACATCAATAGAATAAAAACATATCATTACAATATCTAAAAGCATCAAAACACCAAAAAAAGACAATAAAATTGATTTTTTAAAATAAAAGGACAATGTCGTCATATTCAGTCTACCATCCATTCCGTCGTCGTTGTCGTTCCTAGGTCATTTCCAATTCAGTTGACTAGTTAAACTGAAACTCCAAATGCTTGCTCGAAGAGCCAAGTTGTCCATTTCTTTCCAAAAGGTTAGGAGGGAGGGAGCCAATCTGATATCCCTGGGTAGGGAGTCCCACAGCCTTGGGGCCACCACAGAGAAGGCCCTGTTCCTCGTCCCCGCCAGATGTGCTTGCGAAGCCGGCGGGATCGAGAGCAGCGCCTCCCCTAATGATCTTAAATCCCTGGTGGGTTCGTAGAGAGAAACACGTTAGCTTATTGTTCACAAGGACTCCGAAATCTTTTTTACACGTACTGCTGTTGAGCCAGGCCTTGTCCCCCATTCTGTATCTCTCTAGGATCACAAAATCATAGATTTGGAAGAGACTATATGGATTTCCTGCATGAAAGATCAGATACGATCAGGGGCGGTCTAAGGTAATTTTAAATGGTAGGCGAACATTATTTTGGTGCCCCCCCCCAAAACATTATTTTGCCGTCCCCCATGTAAAACAAATATACAATTATAATATCACAATACCATTAGCAGTATTATATTGTATCAATGTATATACAATATATTACACCATACTCATACTATATTACATCATAATTATATTATACTACATTACAATATAATTATATTATAATATATTGACATTATAATATAATGTAACATTCTATTATATTATTATTATAAAATAATAAAATTATTTATTTAAATAAAATTATCCTCTACTAAATATTTTCATTACTCCTATAAAACTCAAATAACCCAAACTAAAGTAAAATAAAATATTATATATTACTATTTTGTACAATACCACTATACTGCAATATTGTTTGTAATATTACATGTAATATAAAATATATCATTATTCTATTGTTATATTGTATTTGTATTATATTGTATGACAATATTAAGCAGAACTGTATAATAATCCACAAGAAATGCAATGTAAATGCATCAAAATCAGAATATATTACCTACCACCCGACTCATAATTCATAGGAGTCTCCCATAAGTCCAAAATTAGGATCCCAATGTAAATGTAAATAGAAAAACAGCCAAAATGTTCAAATGAGGTCGAATACAGGCAGCGGCCTGGGCAAACTTGGGCCCTCCCTCTCTCTAGGTGTTTTGGCCTCCAACTCCCACAACTCCTCATAGCCTCAGGCCCTCAGGTCTAGACAGAAATAGAGCCGAAGAAAGGAAGGAGGGAGAGAAGAGGTCACAGAGGAGGAGGAGGAGGAAAGCCCTTCATTCATTCCTTCACTTACACTTCCTTCACTGATTCTTTTCTCCTTTCCTGCAAACGCGCGCGCGGTGGAAACAAAGGGAGAGGGGAAGCACTCCCTGCCTGCCCGATAGGAAGTGCTTTGCTTACAGGCTTCTGCACAAGGGAGCTACTGGGCATGTGCAGAGGTGTTCGCGCATGTGCAGTTGCTCCTGCGCACCACCGTCGCTCCGGAGCACCAGTGCCTGCGGGAAAACCACCGCGCGTGCCCAGAAGCGCCGTCGGAGCGCACAAGGCCGGGGTCAAAAGCAGGCAGCTGCAGCACTGTCTGAGGAACATCAGCAGGGCCAGGATGGCGCCCCATGCGGCCAGGATGGCGCCCCCTTTCCAGATGGCGCCCTAGGCGGCCGCCTACTTGGCCTATCTTGTAGGACCGCCCCTGGATACGATTTCAAAACTCAAACATGATTTCAAAGAATTCTTCCCAGCTTGTTCAGTGCGTATTTGGAAACAACTTCATAGAGATCAGCTTGCTTGGCTCAATCGTTTTCGATGCACACAACTGCTAGATGAATTTAAGTCGCTCTTGACTAGTTGTGCTTCTTTGCCATGTTTTTAATACATTTTCCAGTCTGCTGAACAATCTCTCAGCTGAAGAAACAGCAAGTCGCACTGTACAAAACAGTTTTAAGGATGAGGTAGATGTTGGCAAATATACTTTGCAGGATTCTTTATGAAATGCATTCAGTGTTTTATGAAGTCGCCTTTTGTCTCCTGTTTATCTCATATATCTGGGTCATCTGTCATATCAAGAGCACCCTAATCGTAACAATAAAGGTTTCCCCTTGACATTAAGTCTAGTCGTGTCTGACTCAAGGGGTGGTGCTCATCTCAGTTTCTAAGCCGAAGAGTCGGCACTGTCCATAGACCAGTGTTTCCCAACCTTTTTTTTCCGTGGCACACTTTTAACATTAAAAAAATCTGGGGGCACACCACCAACCTAAATGACACACAATGACACTCTAACACAGTAAAGAATGGCTGGGGGGTGGTGGCCTGCTAGGAGTGCCAAAGCTGGGGAGGGGGAGGAGCCAGGCCACGCCATGCCCCGCCCCCTCCCCGGCTTCAGTTTTCCCACAACTTCGCCAGCCTTGAGGGGGCAGTGCCAAGCCAGCATTGTGCTGGCTCTGCCACCGCTGGCTGGCACTGCCCCTCAAAGCTGGCAAAGCTGTGGGACCGCTGAAGCCAGGGGGGGGGGAGTCAGGCCGCACCATGCCCTGCCCCCCTCCCCCCAGCGTCAGTTCTCCCACAGCTTCGACAGCTTTGAGAGGGCAGTGCCAAGCCAGCATTGTGCTGGCTCTGCCACCGCTGGCTTGGCACTGCCCCCTCAAGGCTGGCAAAGCTGTGGGAGCGCTGAAGCCAGGGAAAGGGGCGGAGTCAGGCCGCACCATGCCCTGCCCCCTCCCCCCAGCTTCAGTTCTCCCACAGGTTCGCCAGCTTTGAGAGGGCAGTGCCAAGCCAGCATTGTGCTGGCTCTGCCACCGCTGGCTTGGCACTGCCCCCTCAAGGCTGGCAAAGCTGTGGGAACGCTGAGGCCAGGGGAGGGGGCAGAGTCAGGCCGCACCATGCCCTGCCCCCTCCCCCCAGCTTCAGTTCTCCCACAGCTTCGCCAGCTTTGAGAGGGCAGTGCCAAGCCAGCATTGTGCTGGCTCTGCCACCGCTGGCTTGGCACTGCCCCCTCAAGGCTGGCAAAGCTGTGGGAGCGCTGAAGGCAGGGGAGGGGGCGGAGTCAGGCCGCACCCTGCCCTGCCCCCTCCCCCAGCGTCAGTTCTCCCACAGCTGCGTCCGCTTTGAGAGGGCAGTGCCAAGCCAGCATTGTGCTGGCTCTGCCACCGCTGGCTTGGCACTGCCCCCCTCAAGGTTGGCAAAGCTGTGGGAGCGCTGAAGCCAGGGGAGGGGGCGGAGTCAGGCCGCACCATGCCCTGCCCCCTCCCCCCAGCTTCAGTTCTCCCACAGCTTCGCCAGCTTTGAGAGGGCAGTGCCAAGCCAGCAGTGTGTTGGCTCTGCCACCGCTGGCTTGGCACTGCCCTCTCAAGGCTGGCAAAGCTGTGGGAGCGCTGAAGCCAGGGGAGGGGGCGGAGTCAGGCCGCACCATGCCCTGCCCCCTCCCCCCAGCTTCAGTTCTCCCACAGCTTCGCCAGCTTTGAGGGCAGTGCCAAGCCAGCATTGTGCTGGCTCTGCCACCGCTGGCTTGGCACTGCCCCCTCAAGGCTGGCAAAGCTGTGGGAGTGCTGAAGCCAGGGGGAAGGGGCGGAGCCAGGCTGCGTCATGCCCCCCCCTGGCTTCAGCTCTCCCACAGAGGAGGAGCATGAATAGTGGACGGGCTTCAGTTGGCAGGGCTCCTCTGCACAGCTTCAACAAGCAAGGGGCGAGAGTCATGGCGGGAGTCATAGTGGATTAGAGGCTGGTTGGTGAAACGGCCGAAGGAGGCGGCGCCCCGGTCCCTTCTTTTTCTTCGCCACCGCCTGGCCCTTCCTCCTCCTCTCCCAAGCAGCAGGAGTTTGGCAGGAGGAACGGGGAAGGAAGGGGGGCAGAGAGCTTTTCTCGCGGCACACCTGATGATCGCTCACGGCACACTAGTGTGCCCCGGCACACTGGTTGAGAAACACTGCCATAGACAACTCCAAGGTAATGTGGCTGGCATGACTGCATGGAGCGCCATTAGGTTCCCACCGGAGGGGTACCTATTGATCTACTCTGTGGTCGGCGCATCACCTCTTTCCCACCTTGGAAAAGAATTGGAGTGTGCAGCTGCTCCGTGAGAGGTGAGGTGCTAACTTTGTACCTAGTGTTTACATCAGGGTAGTGACCCGCATCTACTTTCCCGAGATTCAGTCCACTGCAGTTATACTTGAGACAGGCCCGTAGCTGCGGGTGGGGGGGGGGCTTGAGAGGCTTGAGCCCCCCCCCAAATTCTCAGGGTGGTCTGCGAGAAGGCCTTACTGGTACATTATTTAAACTTGGGAAGTCTGATCTGGCTATGGTTGTCCATGCTCTGGTCACATCCCGAATAGATTACTGCAACGCACTCTACGTGGGGCTGCCTTTGAAGACAGTTCGGAAATTGCAGCTAGTCCAACGGGCGGCAGCCAGATTGTTAACCGGAGCTACATACAGGGAGCATACCACCCCCCTGTTGTGTCAGCTCCACTGGCTGCCTGTCCACTTCCGAGCTCAATTCAAAGTGCTGGTTTTGACCTTTAAAGCTCTATACGGTTCTGGCCCAGCTTACTTGTCCGAACACATCTGCCGCTACGTCCCACCCCGTAATTTAAGATCATCCGGGGAGGCCCTGCTCTCGCTCCCGCCAACTTCTCAAATGCGGTTGGTGGGGACGAGAGAGAGGGCCTTCTCGGTGGTGGCTCCCCGTCTGTGGAATGCGCTTCCGAGCGACATACGATCAACCCCATCCCTCCTGGCATTCAGGAAAAAAGTGAAATTGTGGCTCTGGGACCAGGCTTTTGCACATTAGCACAATGCAGCACTTTGGATTGGAATTGGAATTGGAAAGTTGATGGTTACGGCTCCAAGTTTATGTGGTGGACGGAACTCTGTTTTTAACTTAAGTTTATGTGTATTATGTGTTAATGTTCACTGTATTTTAATTCTGAATGTTTAGGGTTTTGTATTGTATTTTATTGTGTACCGGCATCGAATGGTTGCCTTTTGTTAGGCCGCTCTGAGTCCCCCCTCGGGGGTTGAGAAGAGTGGGGTAGAAATGATGTAAATAAAATAAATAAATAAATAAACCTGTTATGTTTATTCATATCATGATCTGATCACCATGCTCAATATATCCCATATGCATGGGGGTATTGGGATAATGATATAAAAGGTTTGCTCAGACTCCGCCCCCCCCCCAAATCAAAATCCCGGCTATGGGTCTGACTTGAGAGATAAGTCAGCATAGATGGGAGCAAACTATTGGCATCTACTGAGATATTTGATGTATTCAGGACCCAGGTACAGAGGTGGCTTGCAGGTCATCAGGAACACTATACAGAGTGTGAGGTAAAGCAACCCCATCCGGATGTCAAGGCGAGAGGAAAAAAAGGACGACGTTGGTCACATGCTGCTCCACAGTAATGGATCTGCACTTCTTCACCATCACAATCACACTAAGAAACATCAGAATCTCTACGTCCCGCCAGTCGAAGTCGCACAGGTTCCCGTCTGGGAGGGCAGCTCATGGCACAGTGGCAGCACTTTCCGCACCAGTATGGCTAGGTGAGCCAGCAGCAAATCCCTGGCATGGAGTAGACCAGCGCCAGGATGGGGGCCAGCACTGCCATCTTCACCTCGCACTGACCGAATCGCATTTGCATGTTTTCGAACTGCTAGGTTGGCAAAAGCTGGGGCTAACCATGGGAGCTCACCCCGCTCCCTGGATTCGAGCCTCCAGACTCAGCAGCCCAGCACTTTAACCCACTGTGCCACTGGGGGCTCCCACCCTGATCATAGAATCATAGAATAACAGAGTTGGAAAGGATGACAATAGTCACTCAGTGCATCCCCTGACATACAGAAAAACACAATCAAAGCACTCCTGACAGATGGCCATTCAGACATTGCTTAAAAACCTCCAGCAAAGGAGACTCCACCACACTCTGAGGCAGTCTATTCCACTGCCAAGCAGCTCTTACAGACAGGAAGTTCTTCCTAATGTTTAGGTGGAATCTCTTTTCCTACAATTTGAATCAAAGATCCTGGGTTTCCAAGTTACAACCTTGACAATTGTGATCCCTCTAATCCAGTGTTTCCCAACCTTTTTTGAGCCGTGGCACACTTTTAACATTAAAAAAATCTGGGGGCACACCACCAACCTAAATGACACAAAATGACACTCTAACACAGTAAAGAACAGCTGGGGGATGGTGGCCTGCTAGGAGTGCCAAAGCTGGGGAGGGGGAGGAGCCAGGCCACGCCATGCCCCGCCCCTCCCCCGGCTTCAATTCTCCCACAACTTCGCCAGCCTTGAGGGGGGCAGTGCCAAGCCAGCGTTGTGCTGGCTCTGCCACCGCTGGCGTGGCACTGCCGCGTCAAGGGTGGCAAAGCTGTGGGAGCGCTGAAGCCAGGGGAGGGGCGGAGTCAGGCCGCACCATGCCCTGCCCCCCCCCAGCTTCTGTTCTCCCACAGCTTCGCCAGCTTTGAGAGGGCAGTGCCAAGCCAGCATTGTGCTGGCTCTGCCACCGCTGGCTTGGCACTGCCCCTCAAGGCTGGCAAAGCTGTGGGAGCGCTGAAGCCAGGGAGGGGCGGAGCCAGGCCGCACCATGCCCTGCCCCCTCCCCCCAGCTTCAGTTCTCCCACAGCTTCGCCAGCTTTGAGAGGGCAGTGCCAAGCCAGCATTGTGCTGGCTCTGCCACCGCTGGCTTGACACTGCCCCCTCAAGGCTGGCAAAGCTGTGGGAGAACTGAAGCCGGGGGAGGGGGCGGAGTCAGGCCGCACCATGCCCTGCCCCTCCCCCAGCTTCTGTTCTCCCACAGCTTCGCCAGCCTTGAGGGGGCAGTGCCAAGCCAGCATTGTGCTGGCTCTGCCACCGCTGGCTTGACACTGCCCCCTCAAGGCTGGCAAAGCTGTGGGAGCGCTGAAGCCAGGGGAGGGGGCGGAGTCAGGCCGCACCATGCCCTGCCCCCTCCCCCCAGCTTCTGTTCTCCCACAGCTTCGCCAGCTTTGAGAGGGCAGTGCCAAGCCAGCATTGTGCTGGCTCTGCCACCGCTGGCTTGGCACTGCCCCTCAAGGCTGGCAAAGCTGTGGGAGCGCTGAAGCCAGGGGAGGGGCGGAGTCAGGCCGCACCATGCCCTGCCCCTCCCTCCAGCTTCTGTTCTCCCACAGCTTCGCCAGCTTTGAGAGGGCAGTGCCTAGCCAGCATTGTGTTGGCTCTGCCACCGCTGGCTTGGCACTGCCCCCCTCAAGGCTGGCAAAGCTGTGGGAGCGCTGAAGCCAGGGGAGGGGGCGGAGTCAGGCCGCACCATGCCCTGCCCCCTCCCCCCAGCTTCAGTTCTCCCACAGCTTCGCCAGCTTTGAGAGGGCAGTGCCAAGCCAGCATTGTGCTGGCTCTGCCACCGCTGGCTTGGCACTGCCCCCTCAAGGCTGGCAAAGCTGTGGGAGTGCTGAAGCCAGGGGGAAGGGGCGGAGCCAGGCTGCGTCATGCCCCCCCTGGCTTCAGCTCTCCCACAGAGGAGGAGCATGAATAGTGGACGGGCTTCAGTAGGCAGGGCTCCTCCGCGCAGCTTCAACAAGCAAGGGGCGAGAGTCATGGCGGGAGTCATAGTGGATTGGAGGCTGGTTGGTGAAACGGCCGAAGGAGGCGGCGCCCCGGTCCCTTCTTTTTCTTCGCCACCGCCTGGCCCTTCCTCCTCCTCTCCTAAGCAGCAGGAGTTCGGCAGGAGGAAGGGGGAAGGAAGGGGGCAGAGAGCTTTTCTCGCGGCACACCTGATGATCGCTCACGGCACACTAGTGTGCCACGGCACACTGGTTGAGAAACACTGCTCTAATCTGCCTTGGTCGAACCGCACCTGGAATCACACTGTGTCCAATTCCGGACACCACGATTGAAGGGAGATGTTGACAAGCTGGAATGTGTCCAGAGGAGGGAAACTCAAAGGGTCAAGGGTCTGGAGAACAAGCCCTACGAGGAGCAGCTTAAAGAGCTGGGCATGTCTAGCCTGCAGACGAGAAGGCTGAGAGGAGACAAGATGAGGGCCATGTATTAATAGATGAGGGCAAGTCATAGGGAGGAGGGAGGAGGCTTGTTTTGGAGACTAGGACGCAATGGAGCAATGGCTTCAAAATACAATAAAGGAGATTTTACCTAAACCAGTGTTTCTCAACCTGGGGGTCGTGAGGGGGTGTCAGAGGGGTCAGAAAACATAGTATTTTTGTTGGTCATGGTGGTTCTGTGTGGGAAGTTTGACCCAATTCTTTCATTGGTGGGGTTCAGAATGCTCTTTGATTGTAGGTGAACTATAAATCCCAGCAATTAGAACTTCCAAATGGCAATGTCTACTTTCCCCAAATTCCACCAGTGTTCACATTCGGGCACTTTTAATATTCATGCCAAGTTTGGTTCAGATCCATCATTGTTTGAGTCCACAGTGCTCTCTGGATGTAGGTGAACTACAACTCCAAAAACTCAAGGTCAATTCCCACTAAACCCTTCCAGTATTTTCTGTTGGTCATGTGTGCCGAGATTGGTTCAATTCCCCCATTGGTGGAGTTCGGAATGCTCTCTGATTGTAGGTGAACTATAACTCCCTGCAACTACAACTCCCAAATGACAATATCAATCCCCCCCCCACCTCACCAGTATTCAAATTTGGGTGTATCGGGTATTTGTGCCAAATTTGGTCCAGAATATACATCCTGCATATCAGATCTTTACATTACGATTCATAACAGTAGCAAAATTACAATTATGAAGTAGCAACAAAAATAATTTTATGGTTGGGGGTCACCACGAGATGAGGAACTGAATTAGGGGTCATGACATTCGGAAGGTTGAGAAACACTGTCAGAAACATTAGTACAAACTTCCTCACGGTGAGAGCTGTTCAGAAGTGGAACTCTCTGCCCCAGAGTGTGGTGGAGGCTCCTTCTTTGGAAGCTTTTAAACAGAGGCTGGATGGCCATCTGTCGGGGGCGCTTTGAATGCAATTTTCCTTCTTTTTGGCAGAATGGGGTTGGACTGGATGGCCCACGAGGTCTCTTCCAACTCTATGGTTCTAGGATTCTATGCTCAGTCAACAGATAACCCAAATGCCAAGCATTTCCCCATCCTCCCCCTCCACCATCATCAGAGAAATACAAAGAGTATTGGTATATTAATGACAGATGGAGGAGAAGCAATGTGCTAACATTAGGATACACCTTAGATACTCCAAAGGGCTACGGCAGACCTCGAAGAAGATGCCATATATATACGCTATCATACTGATGGTAGCTTGTTCAACTTAAGCCATCTGAGGGCTCGCACGAAGACTCTAAACTATCTTGTCCGTGAAGGCTTTAATTTACGAAAGGGATGGCACTCCTACCTATGGTACGGAGGAACCCAAAAGGAGAAGAACTTCGGCAACCATTTTATACGCTCCTCTCTGATGAAAGTTTGGAATAAATACAAAGATCATATGTATGTCAAGACTCCGACATGGTTGTCACCTTTAGAAGCAAACCAGAGACGACTGCTGGGATGAAGATGGCTCCACTACTTCCAGATCAGAGAATGGTTTAACATTGATAGGACTAAAGGGTTTAGTGATACTGATGGACCCTGGGATTTAATATTGAGAATGGAAAAGAAGATAATATCAAAAACATACTCCATGTTGTTGAATTGGGCGACGGAGATGGACGTAATTAAACAATCAATGGTAAAGTGGGCACAAAATATTGGGAGGCCAATCCAGTTTAAGGAATGGGAAAAAATTTGGTGCAAACAGTTGAAAATCACCTATGTGACTGACTTAAAGGAGAACTGGCTGAAGATGATACACCGTTGGTATATTACCCCCCAAAAATTGAACTTAATGTACAAAAATGTAGAAAATAAGTGCTGGAAATGTAAGAATCAGGAGGGTACTTTCTTCCATATGTGGTGGACGTGCCCTAAAACAAAAGAATACTGGCAAATGATACATGAGGAATGTAAAAAAATATTGAAAATTGAATATAAGATGAGACCAGAATTATATCTACTAGGCCTGACTGAAGACGATATTTTTGTAAATGATAACATAGAAAAACTCTTCATATTCCTGACAACCGCAGCAAGGATAGAGTTCGCAAGGATTTGGAAGCAAAACCTCCTACCCACAAAGGAGCAGTGGATATGTAAAATAATTGAAATAAAAGATATGGATGAATTAACGTATTGGTTGAGACAGAATAATGGCAAAGGCATTATAAAGACAGATTGGACCCTGATTGATGAATATATGAAGAATGTATAAGAAGAAAGGAACACTGTCAGTAATAGATTAGGAAGATTAAGAGCATCAGGGATGCCTCGAATAAAATATTGATTACTGTAATGAAATATACAAATAGCGTGAAATGAGAATGGAAGTCAATGTATTCCCTTTCCCCATTTGACCCCCTTCCCCCCTCCCTTACCTATACCCAATTATTTCCCATTGTTATCATGTATGTTTGGAAAAATGAAAACTGTTTAATAAAAAATATTTATAAAAAAAACACAAAAAAACACTATCTTGTCCGTGAGCTGCTTTTTGCCGACGATGCTGCCCTTGTCGCCCATTCAGAAGCAGCCCTGCAGCGCCTAACATCCTGCTTTGCAGCAGTTGCAGAGCTGTTTGGGCTGGAAGTCAGCCTGAAGAAAACGGAAGTCCTCTACCAGCCCGCACCACAGGAACAACACCATCAACCCCATGTCAGCAGAGGCAAATCTGTGCTTAAGTCAGTTCAGCAGTTCACCTCCCTGGGAAGCATCATCTCTTCAGATGCCAAAATTGATCAAGAGATAGATCACAGATCAGTAAAGGCATAGAGTGCATTTGGAAAGCTTCACAAAAGAGTCTGGAGCAACAAGCACCTGAGGCAAAGCACCAAAATCAGTGTGTACAGAGATATCATACTGTCTATTCTCCTATATGTGTCTGAAACATGGGTCGCTTATCGCCAACACCTACGACTCCTCGAACGCTTTCATCAGCGCTGTCTTCACACAATCCTAAATATACACTGGACCAGGCATGTAGCCGGGGGGGGGGGGGCTTCAGCCCCCCCCCCCAAATTCTCAGGGTGGTCCGCGAGAAGGCCTTACTGGTACATTATTTGAACTGTTATGTTTATTCATATCATGATCTGATCACCATGCTCATTATATCCCACATTCATGGGGTTATTGGGATAACAATACAAAAGGTTTGGTAGGGTAGTCCCTCTCTTACTCAGACTCAGCCCCTCCAGAATCAAACTCAGCCCTCCCCAAATCAAAATCCTGGCTACGGCCCTGGACTGGACCAAGTATGTGACAAATGTTGCTGTCCTTGAGCAAGCAGGGATCACCAGCATTGAGGCCATGCTATTGAGGACACAGCTGCGCTGGGCAGGGCATGTCTCTAGGATGGAGGACCACCGCCTCCCAAAGATACTATTCTACGGTGAACTCGCCATGGGTCAGGGCAAGAGAGGCAACCCCAAAAAGAGATACAAGGACTCCCTGAAACAACATCTCAGACTCGGCCAGATTGATCACCAACAATGGTCCACCTTGGCCTCACTTCGGGAGGCATGGAGACGCACTATCCACAATGCTGCGGCCTCTTTCGAGAAGACACGCCGAATGGGTCTCGAAGAGAAACGACAACGCAGAAAGAACCGTGACTTGGAAACAACATCTCCCAAGGAGACTTTCTGCTGTGCTTTCTGCAACCGGACTTGCCTATCTCAGATTGGCCTTTTTATTATTTATTATTATTATTTCCATCATTTGTACCCCGCTTCTTCCCAACCCCCGAGGGGGGACTCATAGCAGCCTAACAACGGCAACGATTCGATGCCACATAGTATACATATAATAAAAGCAAACAGTTAAGAATAAAATACATTAAAATACAGCTAGAATTAAAATACATTAAAACACAATTAACATTAAAATGCATCGTGTACATTCACAACAGTTAAAACAGTATTCCATCCATAAGCATTAGGTCTTGCCCACCAGAGTGCCATCTCAATCCAATCAAAGTGCCGTATGGTGCTAAAGTGCAAACACTTGGTCCCATAACCAGGATTTCACTTTTTTCTGAATGCCAGGAGGGATGAAGCTGATCGAATATCAATAGGGAGTGCATTCCACAGACGGGGAGCCACCACCGAGAAGGCCCTATCCCTCGTCCCCACCAACCGCATTTGAGAAGTAGGCGGGAGCGAGAGCAGGGCCTCCCCGGATGATCTTAAGGTACAGGATGGGATGTAGCGGTTGATGCGTTCGGACAAGTAAGCTGGGCCAGAGCTTTAAAGGTCAAAACCAGCACTTTGAATTGAGCTCGGAATTGGACAGGCAGCCAATGGAGCTGACACAACAGGGGGGTGGTATTCTCCCTGTATGTAGCTCCCGTTAGTAGTCTGGCTGCCGCCCGTTGGACTAGCTGCAGTTTCCGAACTGTCTTCAAGGGCAGCCCCACGTAGAGTGCGTTGCAGTAATCTATTCGGGATGTGACCAGAGTGTGGACCACCGTAGCCAGTCATCAACGTGCTGGGATGAGTCCTTCCCGGGGGCGGTCCGAGCTCTCCCGGGGGGGTAAGCGAACATTATTTTGCCCCCCCCCCCACGGCTCCCGAGTGCGCCGCCCTTATCTCCGTGCTGCTGCCGCGCTGTGCCTACAGGCACTTCTGGGCATGCGCAGAGGTTTTGCCCACATGCCTAGTACCTACGGAGTTCCACTTGAGCTCCGTAGGCACTGCGCATGCGCATGGAAATCTCCCTGTGCATGCGCTGTGCCTACAGAGTTCACTTGCTCTGTAGACACAGCACATGTGCGCGGAGATTTTCCTGCGCATGCGCTGTTTCTACGGAGTTTATTTGAGCTCTGTAGACACAGCGCATGTGCGCGGAGATTTTCGTGTGCTCGCTGTGTCTACGGAGCTCACGTGGAGCGCCGTTGGCACTGGGCCTGTGCGCAAAACCTCCGCGCGCATGCGCTGTGTCTACAGAGCTCAAATAAACTCCGTAGACACAGCGCATGTGCGTGGAGATTTTCGTGCGCATTCGCTGTGTCTATGGAGCTCAAGTGGAGCTCCGTAGGCACTGGGCATGCGCAAGAAACCCTCCCCGTGCATGCGCTGTGCCTACAGAGTTCACTTGAGCTCTGTAGACACAGCACATGTGCGCGGAGATTTTCCTGCGCATGCGCTGTTTCTACGGAGTTTATTTGAGCTCTGTAGACACAGCGCATGTGCGCGGAGATTTTTGTGCGCATTCGCTGTGTCTACGGAGCTCAAGTGGAGCTCCGTTGGCACTGGGCATGCGCGCAAAACCTCCGCGCGCATGCGCTGTGTCTACGGAGTTCACTTGAGCTCTGTAGACACAGCGCATGTGCGCGGAGATTTTCCCGTGTGCATTCGCTGTGTCTACGGAGCTCAAGTGGAGCTCCGTAGGCACTGGGCATGCGCGCAAAACCTCCGTGCGCATGCGCTGTGTCTACGGAGTTCAAGTGGAGCTCCATAGGCACTGGGCATGCGCGCAAAACCTCCGCGCATGCCCAGAAGCGCCTGTAGGCGCAGCGCGGCAGCAGCACGGAGATACGGCACCGCGGCACCCCACGATGGTGCCCCACGCTGTCGCCTCCAAGATGGCGCCCTACGCGGTCGCGTAGTTCGCCTAATGGAAAGACCGCCCCTGGTCCTTCCTAAGAATCTTCGTTCGCGAAGTAATGCCGAGGAAAAAAACGATGACTCTATGGCACTATTAAAAAGCCTACACCTGACTTCACATTCCAGACCGTGTGGAAGTCACGCAGACATGCCGTCTTAGGAAAACATCCTTCTCTCCACAACACAATGGTCTTGATTTTGCTGTTTTAAACCCTGAGCTCTTTTTTGGATAGACAGGTAATCTTTGCAGCGTGCCACAAGGTAATGCAACCTTTCAAACCAGGACACACAGAGAGAGAATTAATGACTTTGCAGTGCAAGGAGATCAGGCGATAAGACCCTGGTCCGAAAGAGATCGCTCTGCATCACGTCAGCAACCCAAAATTAGAGAGATGGACAACTTTAGTTCGTCTCCTTTCCTTCCCTACCTCCCTGTCCAGAAGCAGTTATTTGGTACCAGGTAAAAGCCAGACATTTTGAGACTGCAAAGGGAAACAAAAGAAACGAAAAGTCTCCAAAAACACAGCCAATGCCTCGAAACAAATGACGCTTTTGGTAACACAAGGATGGAGCTCTCCCTTTCCCTGGCACCCCTCTCTTTTCACAAAATTGTAATGATAGTTTCAGGACAGAATCGAATACGATAGAATAATTCCTTTCCCGAAGGAAGACATATTTAGGAAGAGGGAAAGAAAAAGGCAATTACCGTCTGATTTAGGTGAATTTAACGTGGAAAGACAGAGCGGTTCTACCGGTGCCACTCTCGCGGTGTGCTTCTTCATTCTCCGGTAATTGTTCGCCCTGCGATGTTACAATCCCTCCGGCGCCTTTTGCCTCCACATTGTTTCCGGTGCCCCCCTTTTCTTCTTCTTTTTCTCTCTCTCTCAATCAAAACCAAAAAAAAAACAAAACACTACCACAGACTCCTTCTCTATTGCTCTGTCTAAAGACAAGATGCTGTTCGGAAGATGCCGCAGCGAGCTCGGAGGACCGTTGCCCGGTTTCCCCGGGAAACCATTTGCAAACAAGGCTTTGACCTCAAAGGCAAGCCCTTTAGTCGCGGCCCGAAACAGCAGCCGGCGGTTCAAGAGGCGAGACCCTAAAGGGATCTCCTCTTATCCATCTCTGCAGGGCGCCCAAGCGACCAACTTCCGAGCCCATTCGAATCAGAGCATAAAAGAGAATCCTTCCTAGCCTGCCCACGAATCAGAGAAGGAGGACAGGCAATTTGCTGGGGCTTCGTGCTAAGAAAGCGGATGAGAGGAGAAGGCAGCGACCAAACTTGACAACCTGCTCTCCGTTCAAGGTCTAATATTTGGGTTTTGGAGGACAAAATCTCTCTGCTCAAGCCAACCCAGGCAGCCTTTCTGCATCACCTGCCACATCTTTTGAACCTCAAGTCCCAACATAGAATCATAAATAGGAAAAATACCCCAAAGGCCATCCAGTCCGGCCCTCTTTCATGCAGGGAAATTATTATTATTATTATTTTATTAACTTTAGATATATATATATATATATATATATATATATATATATATATAGTTTTATTATTATCAACACAATATTATACAATGTCTATTTACAGCAGATTCATGTTATTCATTTCTAGGTACAATACTTCAATCTTTAGCATCTGCCATTATGTTTTTCTTATACATTTTTGTATCCCTCACTGCTGTGCTCCCTCCCCTCCCCAAGCCATTGCTTTTACATATCATTCGTCCAAAATGTCATTTCTTCTTGTGGAGGTAACCTTCCTTCTTCCTTTTCTAATCCTTTTCAATAAATTTTCTCCATACCTCATCAAAATCACTTTGTTTCCATATACCTCTTTTTACTTTTAATATACATGTTAACTTGTCATTTATTGCCAGTTGCCATACTTCCTTGTACCATTCCTCTATTTGTATATTTACTTCTTTTTTCCAATTCCTTGCTATAAGCAGTCTTGCTATTGTTAATAGGTTTGTTATCGCATCTTTATCCTTTTTCCCCAAATTGTATACTATTATATAATGATAATAAAGCTATACTAGGACTTCTTTCTATTTTAATATTCATTATATCTTCTATTTCTTTAAATACTTTCGCCCAAAATTTGCTTACATATTTACATTGCCACCACATATGTATGTATGTTCCTGTTTCTTGGCATCCTCTCCAACAGTTTTTCGAGTAGTTTTTATTTATATTTGCCATTCTTACTGGTGTAAGGTACCATTTCCATATTAATTTATAATAATTTTCTTTAATCCTTATTGATAAATTTTTAAGATGTCTTTGTCTCCACAATTGTTGCGCCCAAGCGACCAACTTCCGAGCCCATTCCGAATCAGAGCATTAAAGAGAATCCTTCCTAGCCTGCCCACGAATCAGAGAAGGAGGACAGGGAATTTGCTGGGGCTTCGTGCTAAGAAAGCGGATGAGAGGAGAAGGCAGCGACCAAACTTGACAACCTGCTCTCCGTTCAAGGTCTACTATTTGGGTTTTGGAGGACAAAATCTCTCTGCTCAAGCCAACCCAGGCAGCCTTTCTGCATCACCTGCCACATCTTTTGAACCTCAAGTCCCAACATAGAATCATAGATAGGAAAAATACCCCAAAGGCCATCCAGTCCGGCCCTCTTTCATGCAGGGAAATTATTATTATTATTATTTTATTAACTTTACTATCTTGGGGACCCGGTGGTGCCCGGATTATTTATTTATTTATTTTATTTGTTCAACTCAATATACCGCTCTCTCTGGAGCTCAGAGCGGTTTACAGAATTAAAATAGCAAATAAAACACATAAAACACAATAAAACCAATTTAAAACCCCCAGTCAGGCATGTAGCCAGGGGGGGCCCCTAAGGGGGCTTCAGCCCCCCCCCCCAATTCTCAGGGTGGTCCACGAAAAGGCCTTACTGGTACATTATTTAAACTGTTATGTTTATTCATATCATGATCTGATCACCATGCTCATTATATCCCACATTAATGGGGTTATTGGGATAACAATACAAAAGGTTTCCTCTTCCACCCAGTCTCAGCCCCCGAACCAAACTCACCCCCTGAATCAAAATCCTGGCTACGGCCCTGCCCCCAGTTAAAATCCCATTCCCAACAATAACTGCAATAAGGCAGCAGAAATGCGATGGCGGCTACGTAACAGGGCGCTGGTGATAACGGGCACTGGGTATGGGCCAAATGCCTGTCTAAATAGCCAGGTCTTGACGGCTCTGCCGAATGGCATCAAGTCCCGGATGACTCGTATCTCCTCAGGGAGGGTGTTCCACAAAGTTGGCGCGGCCACAGCAAATGCCCTCTGCCGCGTACAGCCCCTCTGAGCGCAGCGATCTCCTGGGCACGTAAGGGGTAAGCCGCTCCCTCAGGTACACTGGCCCCAAACCATATAAGGCATATATTTGAGAAAGGCATTGTGTGCCAAGGTTGGTCTTTGGTACTTCAAGTCCCATCATCCATGGTCCACCCTCCTGTAAACTGTAGAAGGTCTGTGGGAAATGAAGGCTTTGAAAGTACTACAAATCCCATAATCCATGGAGGTACCTCAAGTCCCACTCTTCTCCATACGGCAGTAGAATGTAGAGTGGCTCATAGGGGCACTGTGTGTCAAGCTTGGTCTTGCATTGGGCCTCTGTGTGGCAAGTGTAGTCCTGATCCGTCATTGGTGTGGGCCGCTGTGCTCTAAGCAAGTGAGTTAAAGTACTGCAATTTCCGTCATCCATGGTGCATCCTACCTCAAACTGCACCAAGATTTAGAGTGCATCTTGGGGGGTCTGTGAGCCAAGTTTGGTCTTGTTCTGTCATTGTTGTGAACCTAGTCAGGAAAATGAAGTTGAGAAAGCCTTACTGTCAAATCAGGTTGTGGCCTAGTCTGGGAAATTAAGTAGAGGAAGCCTTACTGCCAAATCAGGTTGTGGCCTAGTCTGGGAAATTAAGTTGAGGAAGCCTTACTGCCAAATCAGGTTGTGCGCCACGCCCAATAGAGTTCAAAACAAATGACTTGGCCAGATTCACCGGGCCAAGCGCGTTTTGGTGCAGGGTGTCCTCTCCGCCATCTTGGTCTGGGGGGGCTTCTTCTTCCCAGAAGCCTCCTGGGTGGCGGGAAAGTTTCCCGCCACCAGTGCCAGCTGGCCAATGGTGGGGCTGGCACCCCCTCTATCTGCCCCGTCAGCTGGCCGGCCCTCCCTTCTGCTCGGGCAGCCTACTTGGATCACCGACCTGGCCACGGTGATCCAAGCGACGGTCATCTCGAGGCTGGACTACTGTAACGCCCTCTACGTTGGCCTTCCCTTGTCGACAATCCGGAAACTCAAGCTGGTGCAGAATGCCGCTGTTTGCTTGCTGGTGGGAGCACCAGCGAGGGAGCACATCACTCCCATTCTGTGGCAGCTGCACTGGCTTCCTATTGAGTACCGAATTACCTTCAAGGTGTTGGTTCTTACCTTTAAGGCCTTACACGGTCTAGGGCCTGTGTACCTGAGGGACCGCCTTACCCCGTACGTTCCCTCGAGATCACTACGCTCGGAAGAGCGCAATTTGCTGGTCATGCCATCGATCCGCTCCTGCCATCTGTCCACTATGAGACAGCGAGCCTTCTCTGTTGCGGATCCTGTGCTTTGGAACTCACTTCCGGACCATACTCGTGCGATGTCAGAGCTTGTCCCTTTTCGGAGGGCGTGCAAGACCGCTCTTTTTAGGCTTGCTTTTAGCTAAATCTTTTAGCCAAATCTAAAATGCAAAGGCTTGCTCATGCCTGTGTCCATGAGTTTTAGGAATTTGTAATTCCGCTATTTTATCATTGTTACATTCTGTGATTTTATTGTATGTTTGTGATCCGCCCCGAGCCTGCAGGGAGGAGCGGAATATAAAACTGAATTAAATAAATAAATAAATAAACTTAAGGCTGCCCGAGGCTCCTCAGCAGGCACTGGGCTGTTCCTGTTTTTGTCCATCCCACCCACCCTGCTTGTATTCATTGTTTGTATCTGTTCACTTTTCATTCTATGTATTCATTGTTTGTATCTTGTTAACGTTTCTTGCTGTTACTTGTGTTCATCGTCGCAACTCTGTGTTTGGCATGTTCTTCGTTGCAACTCTGTGTTTGGCGTATGGTATGGGCCCTGGATCTGGCTGGCTTATTGTCCCTTGGTGGAAGGGGGGATAGCGCCCTAGTCCCTGGAGTGCCAAGTTTTCATGGACCGGTAGTGGGCCGGTGGCACCCAGACATGCAAGCGTCTTTGGACAACAGCGGGTTGTCCCGACCCGGATCCAGGACCCATGCATGGCTGCCAACCCTTGTTCCTGTTATCAATAAATGAGTTGCAGCCAATTTTATTCCAACCAATTGTGTCTGTGTCTTATTGGTTATTAGGCGGGAGTTGTATCACCCATGCACACGCAAAGTTTATTTAACAATACAAAAATAGGGCCAAATTGACCCAAAAACACTTAAACTTCAGTGCGAGGATGAAAAGAACACAAAACAATGACCAAACTGGTCAAACACAGTCATAAACACAAAACCCGGATTATATCTCCTTAAAACCCGCAATAAACCCAAAAACGTGAAATAACAAGGGAAAAGCACACGATGGTAAACATAGCGATGTCGTCATCCAATGGGAGAAGGCAGAGAGTGAAGAAACGTCGGCATGGTCCAGGAGTCAAAATGGGAAGACAGCAGTAGCGTGGTCTAAACTGGTCCAGATGCAAAGCGAGGAGAAAGCAGAAGCACAAACTGGTCTAGCGTCAGGGCGGAAGAAAGCAGAAGCAACGATAAGCCAATCCGGGTCAAAACAAGGAAGAAACAGCAAACAGCGTCAAAACTCCGATCCAGGGTCAACACACAAGCAGCCAGCAGCAAGTCCAGGAAGCAGTTCACAGGATCACAGGAACACAGCACACAAAGGCAAGACATGGGCACCAAGCAACTCCTTGCCAACTGCAAGGAACCCCCAGTTCCAAGCCTTATTTTATTCACAAATCTTCATCAGAGCTTGAATGAGGCAACAACCCATCACTAGCTCTTTCAGCTGCCCTTGCAGCTTCACATGCAGCCCTCTGTCTTTCCTGCCAAGCGCTCCTTCTCCTACCATGACTCAGCTCACCACAAGTTGATGCTTGGTCATCTGAACTCCAATTCCCATTCCCAGGAAACCCCACAAACGTATCACTACTTGGATACTGGCTATCTATTATATAAAGGGGTTCCCGTCATGGAACGACTATCCCAAACAGAGAAACCTTACAACGCAGAAACACAAAACTTGCCAACAGAAATAGGCCTCAAGCAAGGTACGTTTGTAGCAAAGAAACTCCCCCCCCCAACCTAAAAGGCCCCCAAAACAACGAGTAAAAAAACCCTACATTTCCCAGCATCCTCCGCGGCTGCCAGCGAATGCCATTGGCCGGCATCGGCCCACACAAAATGCAGGGAGGATGAGTAATCATAGCAACGCTGGCCAGAGCCATCCAAGGCTAGATAGAATGCTGAGAGATTTAAGTTGTCAGTTGGTGTTTGAGGGTTAAGCTGTCAAAACCAAACTCTATGAGGGAGCAATTCTCCAGCAATTCCTGCCCACACAACACAACACAACTTCCAATCACAACCCATCCCACCAACCTTACGGGACCCCGTACACACAACACCTACCACCACCACAAACTAAAACCATTCCTTCCTTCCACACAGACAGAAACTGACCCAAAAGACAAGCCATGCCTTATAAAAATAACAGCATTGGACGACACACTCACAACGCTACATACATCAAACAAAAAAGGGCAGAACAAACGCCAGAACAGAAACACACTGCGCAGCAGAGACACAGACAACAGGTCACTGCACGACGCACAGCTGAGAACCAAATGCAAAGAACTGCACGACAAGAAGAAGCAAGCAGCCAGGAACCACAAAGACGCAGAAATGCAACACAACAGCAGCGCGCAAGGACCGCAGAAAAACGACGTCGCAACACAGAAAACAAACTTCAAAAACACCACATCCAATTCCACCGCCTAGCCTTCAGATACAACGCTGCAGAAGACGACAGCATGGTGCCAGAGGCCGACATTGGCACCCTAACGCACACCTGCACACACTGCAAAGCCCTGAAATACCCAGCAGAAACACCGGGAATGTGCTGCCTAGCCGGTAAAGTCTCTCTACCACCACTTGCCACTCCTCCACAACCACTACAGACTTTGCTGAGTGGAGACACTCCAGAATCAAAACACTTCCTCCGCTATAGAAGACAATACAACTCATGCTTCCAGATGACATCATTTGGAGCACACATAGAAAGTGCGCAATTCATGCCTACATGACCCCACCAAGACCGTAAGTAACATCATTTCCAACCCTTACATACTCAGACTTTCTCGCATCTCCTAAATAGGGCACAGCAACGCGTGCCGGGTACAGCTAGTAATAATATATAATTTATACTGTAACCTTCTTTAGGTTGCTTTGGCCACAGCCATCCCCTTACTTTACATGAACAGTGGTTTGCTGAGAATTTGATATAAAGTATATTTGGATAGAACCTTGAATATCTGAACACTGGATGACAGCCTATAATTTGCCACATGCTTTTGATTGCAATTACAGCCTTGATAAAGGTCAGCCATGACCGAAACGGGAGGATCCTAATACATCTTTGTGATCCCGTCGGCTGGAAGGTATATGCACATTAGCATATTTATTTACCTGTGCATGAGGATTGTTTATTCTTGGTAACAACGAAGGGATACTAACCAGCCATTGAGGCTATATACGGAGTACAGTTTGCCCTCAAGGATTACCATGATCATCCTCTTTCCAGACACGTGGTTTGCCCAAGCCACGCGAGAGCGCCCGCTACTCCCGCGAGACTCTGTGCGTCATTGGAGACGCTTCTGGACTGTGGCGCATGGATTTTTGGGACTTCCAATGCACTTAATGTAATTAAGCGTGCAATGGACTGGCTATTGATGCATGTTAATTGTGGTTATTTTCTAAATTGACATTGTATGTCTTTCAGTGTGTTTACATGATCCATACAGCCTACCAGGCTGTTGAGGCACAACTCACGTGTCCTGATACATAATACAGAAATATTTTTGCAATGGTTCTTTCTGATTTATATGAGACTAGCTGACCCGGCCACACTTCGCTGTGGCTTTTTCATTCCTTTCTGGTTTATTTTCCTTCCCCCTCCTTCCATCCATCCTTTTTTCCTCTCTCTCTCCTTCTTCCCTCCTTCTTTCCTTTTTTCTTCCTTTCTTCTCCCCTTCCATCCTTCTATTCTTTTCTTTCCCTCTCCTTACTTTTTTCTTCTCTGTCTTCTCCTCGGTTGCAAAAGGGGGGGCTCTTCCACTGCTTCTCAGCTGCTTGTGGACCCGGGCCGCGTGGGCGTCGTCGTGCCCGTCTCCTCTGCCGCCTCCTAGGCCTCCTCCGCCGCCTCGCAGCCCGCTCCTGGACCCGGGCCACGTGGGTCGGTGGCCCGGGTCCAGGAGCGGCAGGGAGGCGGCAGAAGAGGGCAAGGACGCAACAAAACAGGTGCCAAAGAGGAAGTCCTGCCTCTCCCGGCCGGAAGTCCTCCAAAGGAAGATGGCGGCCGCCAGGGAGTAGTGGCGGCCGCGTGGAGGGCCTCCTGTCTGCCTGCCTCTCTCTGAGGTGAGGGCCTATTTCCGGCGGAGGAAGCAAGCACGGCCACAGGACTACACTTCCCAGAAGGCTCCACACGGCTCACTGGCAAGGAGGGCGGAGAGTGGGCAGTAATGAACAGGAAGTGGCCGTGCGGGACCTTTCTGGGAAGTGTAGTCCCATGTCCGTGCCCGCTTCCTCCGCCATCTCACAGCCGCTCCTGGACCCGGGTCGCGCGGACGGCGCCGTGGCTGCCTCCTCTGCTGCTTTCTCAGCCTCCTCCGTCGCCTTCCATCCGCTCCCGGACCCGGGCACCCAGTGAGCGAGGACTGAGGGCGAGGGGATGGGTTTGGGGGTCGGGGCTGAGTGTGCCAGTGCAATTGTTGTCCCTCTCCCCTCCCCTCACGAGGGAAGAAGGTTATTGGCATTCCGCAAGCGCCGCTACGCTAGGTTTCAATGACGGTTTTGGGGGGGGGGTCATGTTTGGGGGTCTTGCGAGGTATCTAGGGCGGGTTTTTTGTGCCCTGTAGGTACCTCGTGGTATGTTGGAATGTGTGTGGTTGTTTTCGTGGTTCTGGGGCTTATAGTTTTGCTGCCTATTTGCCCCGTTGCATGACCACTCTCTTTTTATATATATATAGATTATAGACGCATGTCTCTTGGTTTGTTTTGGTTTTGCAGTTAAGCAGCACTTCCCTTTGTTTACTATTATATTAACTTGAAGTCACACAACAATAACAATAACAACTACAGATGAATAAGATTCTAGTTGCAAATGTTCTTCTGGGTCAAAAAAGGACTTTCCTATGAAATGGTGCTTCTGAGAAATCCCAGAACTCCTCAGATACTCTCTTATCATCTTGAATGCGGAAGTGCACTTGACGATAATTCTATTGCCTTTCACGAACCATCCTTTCCTAGAGAGGACATTTCAGGCAAATCCTTGAATAATCTGAAATTGTGGATGCCCAACTGAAATCCATTTCAATTGATATCCCAAGTTCCAGAACTGTTTGTTAACTAGCACAGTTTTAGAAAAGTAACGTGGCTTGCCCTTCCAAGCCCTAAGGTTCATCTATGATATGCGCATGTGTTTTATTTTATTGCATTTTAGATTGTGTTCACTTTTATATTTGGTTTTAGGCACTTTGTGCCATCTGTAAGCCAGCCAGAGTCCCTTCCAGGAGAAGGTAGTAAGATATTGTCATCTACACCAGTGTTTCCCAACCTTTTTTAACATTAAAAAAATCCGGGGGCACACCACCAACCAAAATGACACAAAATGACACTCTAACACAGTAAAGAACGGCTGGGGGTTGGTGGCCTGCTGGGAGCAGCTGCTGGGAGTGCCAAAGCTGGGGAGGGGGTGGAGCCAGGCTGTGCCATGCCCCGCCCCCTACCCCCGGCTTCACCTCTCCCAGCAGCTGCTCCAGCCTTGAGGGGGCAGTGCCAAGCCAGCGGTGCCAGAGCCAGCACAATGCTGGCTTGGCACTGTCCCCTCAAGGCTGGAGCAGCTGCTGGGAGTGGCGAAGCCAAGGGAGGGGGCAGAGCCCTGCACCCTCCCCCAGCTTCAGCTCTCCTACAGAGAAGGAGCATGAGTGGTGGACGGGCTTCAGTGGGTGGGGCTCCTCCTCCACGCGGCTTCAGCGAGCAAGGGGTGAGAGTCATGGTGGGAGTCATGGCGGATTGGAGGCTGGCTGGGGAAATGGCCGAAGGAGGCGGTGCCCCGGTCCCTTCTTCTTTTTCTTCGCCACTGCCCGGCCCTTCCTCCTCCCCCAAGCAGCAGGAGTTCGGCAGGAGGGGGGGGGGGAGGAAGGGGGACAGAGAGCTTTTCTCGCGGCACAGCAGGAGGTCCGTCACGGCACACTAGTGTGCCACGGCACACTGGTTGAGAAAGACTAATCTACACTGTGGTGATCATCAGTTTACCCCCACTTGAACTGCCATGGCTCAATGCTATAGATTCCTGGGATTTGTAGTTTGGTGTGGCACCAGGATTCTTTGGCAGAGCAGGTGAAAGACCTTGTAAAACTTCAACTCCCATGACTTTATAGCATTGAGCCGTGGTAATTAAGGAGGTGTCAAATTGCATCAATTGCACAGTGTTGATGCACCCTTATATGCCCAACAGCAAAGGAAGAAGGCAATAGCAAACCACTCCTGAAGGCAGGCATGTAGCCAGGGGGGGCTAAAGGGGCTTCAGCCCCCCCCCCCCGAAATTCTCAGGGTGGTCCGCGAAAAGGCCTTACTGGTACATTATTTGAACTGTTATGTTTATTCATATCATGATCTGATCACCATGCTCATTATATCCCACATTAATGGGGTTATTGGGATAACAATACAAAAGGTTTGCTAGGGTAGACCCTCTTCCACCCAGTCTCGGCCCCGAACCAAACTCAGCCCCGAATCAAAATCCTGGCTACGGCCCTGCCTGAAGGTCTTTTATCTTGAGATTTATCTTAGATACATTTGGTGCAGATTTCTAACCATCTTGTATAGCAGTGGTTCCCAACCTGTGGTTTGTGGACCACCAGTATGAAGACGCGCCTGGGGTCTTTGACTTAGAATAGGAACAAGGACATGACATCTCTTCCCAGGGGACTTCTTCTTGCCTTCCCATAGAGAACTGGAACTCCCAAGGACCAAACCAGTCACTTTAGATAACTCAAACAGGCTTTATTGTTCACAAAAGGAGTTATCTTGTTGAGGTATTAAACTTTGTTCTCCAAACAGGGGTAAAATAAAATATACATTACAGTTCTTTAGTTGTTTGAGTCCAGGAAGCTTTCAGCCGGATGGCTTTCCAAATTCTCTCTCTCTCAATGGCTTTGAGGTGAGAACTCTCTTAGCCCCAGTCAAATGGCCTATATTGAAGGCACAGAGCCTTCCTCTTGGTGCCAAATGACTAGTTGAAGGCACTTGAGATTCCACAGTCCCATCCAGGTGTGCTGGATATGCAGAATGAATCCAAGAAATGAAGAGTTGGTGCTAGAGAATGCCTGACTGAGGCCTGGCTGGCAAACCCTCTAACACGTCCTCTTCTGTAGAGATGCAGGCAAAATCTAAAGAAAAAGCTAGATTTCCAAAGTCTCAAGGGGAGGAAAAACAAACTTAACGATGATTGACAGCTCTAAAGAACCAATCAATGCAACCAAAACTTAACAACACTAAACAGACTAGCTGAAACATAATCCAATAGTTTAAACCTTGCAACTTAAAGTCTTATACACAGGTGGCATCAGCCACGCCTTCACAGGAAGCAAGTTTCACTCAGGGTGAAATTTCACAAAGGTCTGGAGAACAAGCCCTATGAGGAGTGGCTTGAAGAGCTGGGCATGTTTAGCCTGAAGAAGAGAAGGCTGAGAGAAGACATGATAGCTATGTATAAGTATGTGAGAGGAAGTTATATATATATGTTGTGTTCATCAAAACAGGCCCAGGTTTCACACTGAGTGTATAAATACATTTAAAAACATATTAACTATATGTATTACTGTGTTAGAGTGTCATTTTATGTCATTTTGGTTGGTGGTGTGCCCCAGGATTTTGTAAATGTAAAAAATGTGCCGCGGCTCAAAAAAGGTTGAGAAACACTGGTCTAATACACAGTAATACATATAGTTAATATATTTTTTAATGTATTTATACACTCAGTGCAAAACCTGTGCCTGTTTCGATGAACACAACATAGATATCCTGGCAGGAATGGCAGAAAGACACACACGAAGGTCTTGCTCAACAGCTGGGAGTTATAGTTCACCCACAATCAAAGAGCATTCTGAACTCCACCAATGATGGAATGGAATCAAACTTCCCACACAGAACTCCCATAACCAAGAGAAAATAGTATAAGAACTTCGTGGGCATTGACCTTGAGTTTTGGAGTTGTAGTTCAGAGAGCACTGTGGAGGGGAGGGAGGAAGACGTGGGGCGAGTCTGTGCAGTAGCGCCTGCACGGGTCATGTCTTCCTCCCTTCCCCCTCCCGCAGAAGCGGCAGCGTGAGCAAAGCGAGGCAAAGCAAGCAGAGCGAGGCTGGGAAGAAGGGAGTCCGAGTGGAGAAGAAAAAGTGTTCAGCAGGAGGGAGAAGAAAGGGGATTGGAGGTTCCAATTTCCCACGGCACACCTGATGATCACTCACGGCACACTGGTGTGTCTTGGCACACTGGTTGGGAAACACTGGTCTAGCCAATGCAATTTTCTGAATCAGCACCCCAAATAACCAAACCAAATTGAAAGTTGACCAAAAACCGATTCGTAACCCTTTTGATCTTAATGTTGGAGGGTGGTCACTGGTCAAAGTGGTCCTTGGACCAAGTGGACAATGGTCAAAGTGATCCCTGGTCAAAAAAAGGTTGTGAACCATTGTTGTACAGGATATCATAGGGTCCTATAGTTGGTAGAGACCTCATGGGCAATCCAGTCCAACCCCTTGCCAAGAAGTAGGAAAACTGCATTCAAAGCACCCCTAACAGATGGCCACCCAGCCTCTGTTTAAAAGCCTCCAAAGAAGGAGGCTCCACCACACTCCGGGGCAGAGAGTTCCACTGCTGAACAGCTCTCACAGTCAGGAAGTTCTTCCTAATGTTCAGACAGAATCTCTATGTCTATATCTATCGCCTTTGCTCCCCAAACGTGGCTTCTTTAATCTGGCCCTTCACTTTGCATCTCTATCAAAGGAATGAAAATGGGATATCAATAAATATAATAAATTATAATAGTTATAACCTTTTCCAGGACGTACTGAGACCAGCGGGGTGGTCAGTCGGCAAGTGGGAGGAAAACTGCTCACGTCGGCTGTCATTTTCTTCCGCGCTTCGAAAGACAAGCGGTAGCCAGCAGATGACAAGCGACGGACCCATTACCAACTCATTTCACGGGGCTGGAATATTAATGTGATTTGTGGGACAAAATAACCAAACAATGCGATCTCAGGCAGGAAGAGAGGCGTGGATGAGATACTAAGGAGGCCGTGGGCATCTTCATTCCACATTCAGCGCAAACCTAAGAGGAAGGCGGCGTGGTTTTGAAATCTCTATTTCAATCAGTGCTTTGATTTTGTTGGGGTTTTTTTTTTTAAAAAAAGAACCCTTTAAAAAGGACATTAGACAGAAAGGCGATGAAGACTGATCATGCATTCCATTGACAGATGTGTAAGGTTTCATTTCATGCATGAACAAGATACCAGGGATGGCTAAAAAGGTAAATAAGCAAGTCCAAGAGCAATGCAAGACTGAATTCTCCCTAGAGCAGTGTTTTCTAACCTTTTTTGAGCCGCGGCACATTTTTTACATTTACAAAATCCTGGGGCACACCACCAACCAAAATGACACAAAATGACACTCTAACACAGTAATACATATAGTCAATAGTTTTAAAAATGTATTTATACACTCAGTGTGAAACCTGGGCCTGTTTCGATGAACACAAGATAATAGATATCCTGGCAGGAATGGCAGAAAGACACAAACTTCCCACACAGAACTCCCATAACCAAGAGAAAATACTATAAGAGTTTGGTGGGCATTGACCTTGGGTTTTGGAGTTGTAGTTCACCTATATCCAGAGAGCACTGTGGACTCAAACAATGTTGGATCAGGACCAAACTTGGCATGAATACTCAATATGCCCAAATGTGAACACAGATGGACTTTGGGGAAAATAGACCTTGACATTTGGGAGTTACAGTTTCTGGGATTTATAGTTAACACACAATCAAAGAGCATCCTGAACTCTTGCAACAATGGAATTGAACAAAACAGAAAGTACTGAATGGGTTTGCTTGGGAATTGAACTTGCGTTTGGAAGTTGTAGTTCACCTACACCCAGAGAGCACTGTGGGCAAGAGGGGGAAGAAAGGGTATTGGAGGTTCCAATTTCCCACGGCACACCTGATGATCGCTCATGGCACACTAGTGTGCCACGGCATGCCGGTTGGGAAACATTGGCTTAAGGAAAGGGCCTGAGGCTGTTAGAAATTGTGGGAGTTGAACTCCAAAACACCTGGAGGGCCCAAGTTTGCCCATGCCTGGTATAAAGTCACCCAAAGCAGGCAGGCAAGCCGGGAGGGCATTTCGCGGCCCCGAGGCAGTGACCTGGCAGCACGGCCTTGAGGCACACGGGCTCCCTGAAGTGGCGGATGACGGCCAGTGTGTCACGGTGCGTGAGGCCGCTCACTGGGGTGCCGTTCACCTCCAGCAAGACGTCCCCCGGCGCCGGGGCTTTCCCACGGCACACCTGATGGTCTCTCACGGCACACTAGTGTTCCGCGGCACACTGGTTGAAAATCACTGCCCTATAGAGTGTTTAAGGACTGGGACATCCGTAGGGAGACCCAGGTGCTTGTTTATAAAGCCATTCTCCTCCCAACCCTGCTATATGCCTGAGAAACGTGGACTGTCTACAGCAGGGGTGCTCAGAACGGTGATCGCGATCACCAGGGTGATCTTTGGGCCTCATCCTGGTGATCTTCAGGCCCCTGGCCAGGTTTTTTGCTGTTGGTCCTCTTCACGTGCCCCTGCACGCTGCAAAGAAGTCCTCCGTCGTTGCTCCTCCCCGCTCCCTGCTCACGCACCGCCTCCAAAAGCTCCGTCCAGAGTCCAAGAGGCAGAATGGGCCCCTCTTTTGGATTCCTCCTCCTCCCTCCATCCTTCTCCAGCCACTCAGAGTCGTAGGATACCAAAGGGGGCGGGCCTGGATGACGCGATGCATGGCTGGCCCCGTGCACATTCGCAGAAGCGCCCATTCTGTCACTCGGACTTCTTTTGAGCTCTTGGAGGCAGCACGCATGCTGGCGGCGTGGAAATAGGAGCAACGACGGAGGAGAAGATGGGGTCATTTCCTTACCGCATCTCAAAGGTCGGTCTTTTTACTTTGGGTTGGGTGCTTGATTGTTCTGTGGCATGTCTCTTTGTTTCCTTTTTAATGTTTAAAAATGGCCTTTTAGCTCCAAAGCCTCTCTGCTTGCTTTGTTCCTTGAGAAATATATGTTGGGGAATATGGAAATGTGGGAGAAATGGGGTGGTTGGATGTATTTTTGCATGCCCCTTTGTTTACCTTGCTGAGTATTAAATGGCCTTGCAGTTCAAAGCCTCTCTTCTTACTTTCTGGCTGATAATATGTGTGGTAATATGGCAGTGTGGGAGAAATGGGGTGGTTGGATGTATTTTTGCATGCCCCTTTGTTCACCTTGCTGAGTATTAAATGGCCTTGCAGTTCAAAAGCCTCTCTTCTTACTTTCTGGCTGATAATATGTTGGGGAATGTGGCAGTGTGGGAGAAATGGGGTGGTTGGATGTATTTTTGCATGCCCCTTTTCTTTACCTTGCTGAGTATTAAATGGCCTTGCAGTTCAACAGCCTCTCTTCTTACTTTCTGGCTGATAATATGTGTGGTAATGTGGCAGTGTGGGAGAAATGGGGTGGTTGGATGTATTTTTATGCTCTGTTTTATATTGTTGTTATTAAATTGAAATGTTGATGTTTTATAACTTCATTTTAGGTAAACTGCCCCGAGCCTGCTGGAAGGAGCGGTACATAAAAATGAATAATATAAATAAATAAATAAATAAGAAAATAGTTATACGTTTTACATTTCTGTTTAGGTGATCTTTGGGACTTGGTTTTTTAATCAGTAGCTCCCATGCTGAAAAAGTGTGAGCACCCCTGGTCTACAGACTTTTTTTAAGGTCTGACAAGTATGTATATTTTAATTTCCTTATCCATATTTGCTCTCATTCTAAAGTGGGATGACGCAGGATGAATGGGGCTTTTCCGAGCCATATTTGGGCAAATTGAAGGTTATGTGAAATAAACTATTTTTAAAAGTAGTTTGCTTTCCAAAACCTGGAACGCCAAATTCTGTCGTATTTATTTATTTACTTTATTTATATTCCGCTCTTCTCACCCCGAAGGGTACTCAGAGCGAATTACAGGTACACATACTAGCAGACAATTCCTGCTGTTTTTCACTTACAAACATATAGACCAGGGGTGGGCAATTATTTTTTTCCAAGGGGCCACACGAGAGCCAAAAAATATTATGGAGGGCCGCACCTAAAGGCTGAACTACATTCTACATAATAGCAATTGAATTTCTTTAATAATAATAAAAAAGGCACTACATTGCGTTCTTGATATATTAATAAGACTGATAAGAGTATATGTTATGAGCAATGAAAAAGAGAGGTCGTCATAGGAAAAATGACATTGATTCACTAAAATTTTACAAAATAATGGTTAACAAAATGTGAATATTTGTATCCTTTCTGATTCATTATCTCAGGGGTCAGGAACCTTTTTGACTCAGAGAGCCATAAAAGCCAAATATTTGGAAATTTATTTCAGTGAGAGCATTAGAATAATAATGATGATGATAATATTCATTCAGCCTCTGCTAATAATATAATATAATATATTTTAAGACTGAATTCAATTAAATGTGAGTATAATAAGCCTCTGAATTTATTCATAATAATAATGTTGATGATGATAATGTTCATTCATCCTCTGCTACTACTACTACTACTAATAATAATAGTAACAACAACAATAGGTTCCTAGAGTAGGAGGGGACCTCCAAAGGCCACCCAGTCCAACCTCCTTCTGCCATAAGGGAAAACACAATCAAAGCATTCCTCACAGATGGCCATTCAGCCTCTGATAACAATAACAACAACAACAACAACAACAACGGGTTCCTAGAGTAGGAGGGGACCTCCAAAGGCCACCCAGTCCAACCTCCTTCTGCCATAAGGGAAAACACAATCAAAGCATTCCTCACAGATGGCCATTCAGCCTCTGATAACAATAACAACAACAACAACAACAACAACGGGTTCCTAGAATAGGAGGAGACCTTCAAGGGCCATCCAGTCCAACCTCCTTCTGCCATAAGGGAAAACACAATCAAAGCATTCCTCACAGATGGCCATTCAGCCTCTGATAACAATAATAACAACAACAACAACAACAACAACGGGTTCCTAGAATAGGAGACCTCCAAGGGCCATCCAGTCCAACCTCCTTCTGCCATAAGGGAAAAACACAATCAAAGCATTCCTCACAGATGGCCATTCAGCCTCTGATAACAATAATAACAACAACAACAACAACGGGTTCCTAGAATAGGAGGAGACCTCCAAGGGCCATCCAGTCCAACCTCCTTCTGCCATAAGGGAAAAACACAATCAAAGCATTCCTCACAGATGGCCATTCAGCCTCTGATAACAATAACAACAACAACAACAACAACGGGGTCCTAGAATAGGGAGGAGACCTCCAAGGGCCATCCAGTCCAACCTCCTTCTGCCATAAGGGAAAAACACAAAGCATTCCTCACAGATGGCCATTCAGCCGTCTTGAACCAAACTTGGCACACTGAACTCTCATGAGACCAACAGAAAGTACTGAAAGGGTTTGCTGGGCATTTACCTTGGGTTTGGGAGTTGTAGTTCTCCTACATCCAGAGAGCACTGTGGACTCAAATAATGATGGATCAGGACCAAACTTGGCACGAATCCTCAATTTGCCCAAAGGGGCAGAAGAGAAGAGAAGAGGAGGAAGACAAGGAAGAAATTGAAGCCCACCCCCCGCCGCTCGGGCTCTGGACTCAGCCCCACCCTTTTCACGCTCTGGCCCCGCCCCCTCTCCATCGCTGCACTCCCGCTCATTCCCTCTTCCGTTCAGGTGGTGGAAGGGGGAAGGAATGAAAGGGGGAAAGAGAGAGGGAGGAAGGGAAGGAAACAGGAAGACAGGAAACAGAAGAAGGGAAAGAGCGCCGAGGCAAGAAGGAGGGGGGAACGTGCGAGGAGGAAGTGAAGGGAGGAGGAAGGCGAAGGCATGCTCTTGCTCCTGGCCACCTCCTCTTCTTCCCTCTCTCTCCCCTTCCCCTCCGCTTGCCTGCCTGCCTGCTTCTTCACGTTTGTAGCCGCCCCAATGGGAGTTCGCCTCGCTCTCTTCAGGACGAAGCCTTGAGGGAGCCAAGGGCTGGACCGCATCGGCTGCCAGGCCGGATTCGGCCCGCGGGCCTGTCACAATGCAAGGACTCGGCCGACCCCTTAATCACACACACAGAGACGGTAATCAGCTAACTACTTTATTGAAGATAAGAAACAGTTGAAAAGGTATTGTCCATAAAAATAGCAAAAGTAATCCAAAGGTAAAAGGTGAATGGTATAGTCCAAAAGCAATCTTGGCATGAAAGTTTCCAAAGACTTGGCAAGGCTCCGCTTAGCAAAAGCGGATCAGGGAACAAGGCAGGATTGCAAGGTCCAAGGCTATCCTTGGCAGGCCACTAGCCCAGACTTAGCTCGCTACACGTCTGTAGATGATAAACGTGGCCGAGGTACTGAGGATCCGTTCCCACGGATCCTACCGTGTTTCCCCGAAAGTAAGACAGCGTCTTACTTTCTTTCCCCCCCGAAAAGTCCCCCTATGACTTACTTTCGGGGTACGTCTTATATAAACTAAGACGTACCCCGTTGCCACGCCGCCGCCGCCGCTGCTGCCATCACGCCGCCGCCGCAACCGGCCCATCGGCCGCGGCACACCTCCGTGGCGCACCTTTCTGCCAGGCCTCCAAGGAAGGGTGGGGGAAGAGAGCCAGAGGCGTGGCAAAGCGGCGCTGCGTCAGAGTGACGCGTCGTCGCTTTATCACGCCCCTGGCTCTCTTCCCCACCCTTCCTTGGACAAAGGAATGGAAAGGGAAGAGAGCCAGGGCGTGGTAGAGCGACGACGCGTCACTCTGACGCGTCGTCGCTTACCACGCCCTGGCTCTCTTCCCCTCCCTTCCAAGGGTGGGGGAAGAGAGCCAGGGCAAAGGAATGGAAAGGGAAGAGAGCCAGGGCGTGGTAGAGCGACGATGCATCACTCTGACGCGTCGTCGCTCTGCATGCCCCTGGCTCTTCCCCTCCCTTCCAAGGGTGGGGGAAGAGAGCCAGGGGCAAGGAATGGAAAGGGAAGAGAGCCAGGGCGTGGAGACGACGACGCATCACTCTGACGCGCGTGCCTCTACCACGCCCCTGGCTCTCTTCCCCCTCCCTTCCAGGGTGGGGAAGAGAGCCAGGGGCGTGGAGCGACGACGGCGTCAGGTGACGCGTCGTCGCCTACCACGCCCTGGCTCTCTTCCTTTCCATTCCTTTGTCCAAGGAAGGGTGGGGGAAGAGAGCCAGGGGCATGATAAAGCGACGACGTGTCACTCTGACGCAGCGCCGCTTTGCCACGCCTCTGGCTCTCTTCCCCCACCCTTCCTTGGAGGCCTGGCAGAAAGGTGCGCCGCGGAGGTGTGCCGCGGCCGATGGGCCAGTTGCGGCGGCGGCGAGGAGGAGGTACGGCTTACATTCGGGGTACGGCTTATATAAGCCGACCCCTCTGACACCCCCGATACGGCTTACAATCGGGGGTGTCTTATTTTCGGGGAAACACGGTATACTTAATCCCCTTGGCGAGGCCCCCGACGCTCTAGGCTTCTCCTCCTCCAATCTGTGCTACGGGACCTCGGCCTGTCTAGGTTGTGGAACCAGCCCCTCCTGCTCGCCTCAATGCTCCGTCTCCTATAAAAGGTCCGTCCTTGTCTCCCAGCACCTGGCTCCCTATCTCCGTGAGAGCCGAACTCCCTATCTGCTTCCGGGCCTCCTCCTCCGTTGTTTCCCACATTCTTTCCTGTGAACCTCGCCCCCCTGGCCTTTCATAATCTTCACTATCACTGCTTTCGGAATCCACCTGGCCTTCCAGATTCTCGTAAGGATCAGGCCAGCCGTCATCTCAGGCCAGGCTCTCTGTGGGGGAAGAAGGCCCAGCTACCTCAAAATCCCCTTCTTCCAAGCCCTCTAAATCTTCTTCCGAATCCACCTCAGCTTCGGCTGGCTCTAATGCAAGTGGGACCCCCGGTGCTGCCCCTTGCTCCCCAGGCACGAAAGAGAACTGGGTTGCTACAGGGCCGTAGGTTGCCCACCCGTGATATAGACGAACAGAGGCAAACTCTGGCCACCAGGGGGAGCTGACGCACTCCTCATCTCTCAGCGTACCTTGTTGTTCCTTTCACACTCCTCAGTGTTTCTGGAGTTCTTTTTAATGGCCTCATAATTCAGTCAAAATTTGCCTCCACATTTAATGTGGTACCTTTATCTCCTACTTGACAGATGCAACTGTCCTTCGGGCTGCAAAGGTCGACAGCAGGCTACACTTAAAGGTCGAGCACCCACCTCGACCCGGGCAGGCCTCGAACTCATGACATACTGGTCAGGGAGATCTAATGCAGCTGACACTTAGCCAGCTACTACAAGGCCCACCACCAACAGCCAGCAAGTGCCTGAATATGATGGGAGTTGTAGTCCAATGACATATAGGTAACCTTGGTTGGGACCCACCGCTTTCAGCAGGAAGCAAGCATCTCACCACCAAGGAAAAAGTAAACACGCAAAATGATTGAACATAAAAGTGTAACAACAAATATGCACTTGCTGCCAACACTGCAGTTTTTTCCACACCAGGCATTTTCGTAATCCAGCTTAATGAGCAATGAATTTTTAAACATATCATTTATGTTCTCGGTATATCTTGCCTTTTTTTTTGTCTTTGTAATTATGCTTAACAATGGAGAACATTTATTGGCTTTTCAGCATCAGGTGAAGAAGATCTTGTTAAATCCCCCCAGCCATTCTAGGACCCACTTCTTTAAAAGTGCTTTTAGATGTTGCCATTGTTTTATCCTTGCTTCGGCTTTTATTGTGCGCGGCTGGCAATTTTATCTTGCTTTTAGCTGACTTGTTTTATTATGGTTAGATGCCTCTTTATATTTTATGTTTTTTAATTAGCACAAAGCAGGCAGAGCTTCGGTGACGCACTGGGTTGGAAGAGTGAAACGAAATAGGAGAAACAACAGGCAAAACCGGATCGTAAATTGTTATTAATCCACAAATGATGGGATATAATGTCTCAGTTTACTGGTCCTGACTTTGGTGGTTCCTATAACTCAAGTGAAGCAAATTGGTGCCAAGAGAGAAAAGGGAGAAACTGTCTTATTTGCTTGAGTGGACTGTTGAACCAGGTTATAGAGCAGGGCTGTCCAACAGGCGGCCCTGGGGCCGTACACGGCCCCCGAGCCCCTTCCCTCCGGCCCCCTAACTTGTTTTTAATAAAATACAAATTAAAAATAAATTTAAAAAAATACCTACTTCCGGGTTTAGGCAAGCATCGCGAGACTACGCCAGCCACAGACGGGATTTCGAGGGAGGTCGAAATCCTATCTGTGGCTGCGTAGTCTCGCGATAGCTGCCGAAATCTCAGGTCCCGCAGGGTTTGCGGCCGGCCTGGGTGCGCGCCTCCTCCTCCTCGCGGCTGCTTCCAGGCCAGCCCCATTCCCTCAGAGAGAGGGAGGAGGGGAGTGAGGCAGGGAAAGCCCCTCCTGGCTCCGTCCTCTTCCTGTGGAGGGCCCTCGCTTCCCGCCCCGTGGATGGGAGAGCCGCCGCGCCCGGTCTGAGCTTGGCCTCGGCTCCAGCGGGCCTCTTCGGGGGGCGGCGGCGTTGGCGCTCGGCCCTGTGGCGGGGCTCCCGCAGTATGGGTAAGGAAGGGCCTGGCTCGAATCAATCAATCTAAAAACAGTGGGACGTTGGGTGAGGGGGGAGGGGTCCCTCAGCGGTGGTTTCCTTGGCGACGCTTCCTTCCCCTCCTCCGCGCCCCCTCCCCCTTGTTGTGCTGTCCCAATTTGAGTGTGGACTCAAATAACTCATAGGTATTAGGAAACATTCCCCCAAATCCACCAGTGTTCCCATTTGGGTATATTGAGTATTCATGTCAAGTTTGGTCCAGATCCATCATTATTTGAGTCCACAGTGCTCTCTGGATGGAGGTGAACTACAACTCCACAACTCAAGGTCAATTGTAAGTAAATTGGAGCCGGGGGGGGGCGGAGCCGGGGGAGGGGTGGGGGCGGAGCCAGGGAGGGGCGGAGCCAGGGGCGGAGGCAGACCCTTCGGCCCCCCAGGTGATCAGTGACCGGAATTCCAGCCCTTGGGCCCATAGAAGTTGGACAGCCCTGTTATAGAGCTAATACAGAGGGCAACACCGTATGCAATAACACTGAAAACACAGGGGTATTGAATAGAATGAATAAAGCTTAAGTTAGTATCAAAATGCTATATTGAATTCATCCATCACATTAAATATTTGCATTAGTAAGTTCTACACATTGAGAGCAACACAATCAGTACAGCACATTGAGTTCTACACATTAAGTTCATCACATAGAGTGCTACACATTATTCTCCTTTATATAAGAGCAGGACTTGGATTCAAAAACACTTCAATATTCATACACAATAGTCACAATAAGAATCACAAGTCAATAGAGGATGCTTAGGTTCCAACCTTGGGTGGGTACCTTAAAGTTTGTTTGGGTGCAGGTGGAAAGTAAGCAGTCCACGGAGGAATCACAATGAGGAGGATGAGTCTGTCTAAATGGTGAATCCCAGTGACGCGGTAAGATCAAAGTAAAAGTAGTCCCAAGTGGTCCACGTTAGTAAACAAAGCCTTTCAGCGTTCCGTGAAGTGGGAGGCAAGGTTAGCTGGAAAAGGTGTTAGCCAAGCGGACGAGGGACAAAGTACAAGTAATCCTGGAGAATCCAAGGAAACCGTGTGGTTGTAAACAAGGTTTCCAAGCCGTGACGCCAGGAGCATGCCACGAGGGAGGTAGGCTACGGCAGGAGCTCTCTCTGATACCGGTTAATGGGCCGTTTCGTCTCCCAATGACTTCCTCAGGGCTCTGGTACACAATAAAGTGTCGTCCTCAAGAGTGCATGTACTTGTGAGAAATCACATTCAGCATGGAGGACGAACCATCCCATTTCCAACTACTGGGATGGTCCATCCTCCATGCTGAATGTGACCGTTAACCAGTATCAGAGAGAGCTCCTGCCGTAGGCTACCTCCCTCGGCAGGAGGGGGAAGAAAAGGCACGAAGGGAAAGGGGGAGGAAGAGGTCTCTGTCGAAAGCTGGCATGGGCAAACTTGGACCTTCCAGGTGTTTTGGACTCCAACTCCCACCATTCCTAGCAGCCTCAGGCTCTTTTTCCTTTCTCCCCCTCAGCCATTTAAGCAGGAAGGGGCCTCAGGCTGCTAGGAATGGTGGGAGTTGAAGTCCAAAGCACCCAGAGGGCCGAAGTTTTCCCATGCCTGTTTTAGGGACCTTAAAGTGGTGAGCCTCCTTCCAACATTGTGATTCTGGATAGAAAACAAACAACAACATAACATAACATTGTTTGAGTCCACTGTGCTCTCTGGGTGTAGGTGAACTACAACTTCCAAACTCAAGGTCAATTCCCAAGCAAACCCTTTCAGTACTTTCTGTTGGTCATGAGAGTTCAATAGGCCAAGTTTGGTTCAATTCCATTGTTGCAAGAGTTCAGGATGCTCTTTTGATTGTGTGTTAACTATAAATCCCAGAAACTGTAACTCCCAAATGTCAAGGTCTATTTTTCCCCAAACTCCATCTGTGTTCACATTTGGGCATGGTTATTGAGTATTCATGCCAAGTTGGTCCTGATCCAACATTGTTTGAGTCCACAGTGCTCTCTGGATATAGGTGAACTACAACCCAAAACTCAAGGTCAAAGCCCACCAAACTCTTATAGTATTTTCTCTTGGTTATGGAGTTCTGTGTGGAAGTTTGTGTCTTTCTGCCATTCCTGCCAGGATATCTATCTTGTGTTCATCAAAACAGGTCCAGATTTCACACTGAGTGTATAAATACATTTAAAAACATATTAACTATATGTATTACTGTGTTAGAGTGTCATTGTGTGTCATTTTGGTTGGTGGTGTGCCCCAGGATTTTGTAAATGTAAAAAATGTGCCGCAGCTCAAAAAAGGTTGAAAACACTGATATAGAAGACAGGATGGTTCATTGCAGGGCTGTCCAACTGGTGGCCCAGGGCTCTACGGCCCCCAGCCCCTTCTCACGGCCCCGCCTACCCTGCAAAAAATAATTATTTAAAAAATCGATCTCGGGGGGGGGGGGGGGCGAGGCTGGGTGATGTCAGGTGTGGTGCCGGCGCCGAGCCTGACGTCACCCAGCCCCGCCCGCTCCCTTCCTCCTCCGTTCCTCCTCTCCCCGGCGCACCAATCGGGAACGCCAGGAGCCTGAGGTGGGGCCTAAAGAGGAGAAAGGAGGCTCCTTCCTCCTCCTCTGTCCGCCTCTCCCTCGGCACCAATCGGAATGCCGGGGGGAGGAGGCGTGCCTAAGAAGGAGGGAAGGCAGCCTTCCTTCCTCCTCTTTAGGCACAGCCTCGTTCTGCCTCTCCCACCGCGCACCAATCAGGGTGCCAGTGAGAGGCAGAAACGAGAAGTCCGGCCTAAGAGGAGGAAGGGTGCTTCGCCTTCCTCCTCTTTAGGCACGCCTCCTCCTCCGTTCTGCCTCTCCCACCGGCGCCCTGATCGGTGCGCCGGTGGGAGAGGCAGAACGGAGAAGGCAGGCCTAAAGAGAAGGAAGGCAAGCGCTTCCCTTCTTCCTCTTTAGCACGCCTCTCCATTCTGCCTCTCCGATCGGTGCGCCGCTGGGAGAGGCAGAACAGAGGAGGAGGCTGGTGTGGCACTTATGGGGGCGTGGCCGGGGGCGTGGCCAGGGGTGGGGCCAGGGGCGGGGCGGAGCAGCCCCCCAGGTCATCAGTGACTGGAAGTCCGGCCCTAGGTCCAGTAGAAGTTGGACAGCACTGGTTCATAGGATACAAATCCATTGTCTTGAGATTTCAGCCTCATTTGTTTCCAGCAGTTGGAGTGAATCTTCTGTTGACCAGATTTATAATCTACTAGCTGTACCTGGCACGCGTTGCTGTGCCCTATTTAGGAGATGTGAGATGTAAGGGTTGGAAATGATGTTACTTACGGTGTTGGTGGGGTCATGTAGGCATGAATTGCGCACTTTCTATGTGTGCTCCAAATGATGTCATCTGGAAGCATGAGTTGTATTGTCTTATATAGCGGAGGAAGTGTTTTGATTCTGGAGTGTCTCCACTCAGCAAAGTCTGTAGTGGTTGTGGAGGAGTGGTAAGTGGTGGTAGAGACTTTACCGGCTAGGCAGCACATTCCTGTTGTTTCTGCTGGGTATTTCAGGGCTTTGCATTGTGTGCAGATGTGCGTTAGGGTGCCAATGTCGGCCTCTGGCACCATGCTGTAGTCTTCTGCAGCGTTGTATCTGAAGGCTAGGCGGTGGAATTGGTTGTGGTGTTTTTGAAGTTTGTTTCTGTGTTGCGACGTCGTTTTCTGCGCTCCTTGCGCTGCTGTTGTGTTGCATTTCTGCGTCTTTGTTGTTCCTGGCTGCGCTTCTTCTTGTCGTGCAGTTCTTTGCATTTGGTTCTCAGCTGTGCGTCGTGCAGTGACCTGTTGTCTGTGTCTCTGCTGCGCAGTGTGTTTCTATTCTGGCGATTGTTCTGCCCTTTTTTTGTTTGATGTATGTAGCGTTGGGAGTGTGTCGTCCAATGCTGTTATTTTTAGAAGGCATGGCTTGTCTTTTGGGTCAGTTTCTGTCTGTGTGGAAGGAAGGAATGGTTTTATTTTGTGGTGTTTGTAGGTGTTGTGTGTATGGGGTCCCGTAAGGTTGGTGGGATGGGTTGTGATTTGAAGTTGTGTTGTGTTGTGTGGGTAGGAATTTGCTGGAGAATTGCTCCCTCAGAGTTTGGTTTTGGCAGTTTAACCCTCAAACACCAACTGAAATCTCTCAGCATTCTATCCTAGCCTTGGATGGCTCTTTCCAGTGTTGCTATGGTTACAGCAGTTATGCAAATCCACCTTTATTAGCAGCCAATCATGTTGTTCAGAATGTAGAGGCTGGGTGAGTTGTTGGCTGCCCCGGAGGATGCTGGTAAATGTAGTTTTATTTTTATTCGTTGTTTTGGGGGCCTTTTAGGTTTTGGGGGGGAAAGTTTCTTTGCTACAAACGTACCTTGCTTGAGGCCTATTTCTGTTGGCAAGTATTGTGTTTCTGCGTTGTATGGTTTCTTTGTTTGAGGTATACATCACATGACGTGAACCCATTTATATAATAGATTTAAAAAGAAAGGACTTACCTAGCAAGAGAAGGGAGCTAACTTGGCTTGCCACAGTGCTCCTCTTTGCCTGCATTTCCCCTTAACTAGTTACCACCAAGTTCCCGGTTATAGAGCTAAGGAGAGTGCCAGATCCATTGTACAATCCCATTTCTGTTTCAGCAGATGTGACACAGAGCACTGCTCCATCCCTGTGGGTGGAGGACAGCACTTGCTGCCGACTTGAGTGATAATTCATGGTAAATAAAGCTAATCCACCCTTGTTGCCCACACTGATTCCAGCAGAAAAAGTCTGTGGCAGAACCTGGAAATACTAGGATGTCCCCCCAAATTCCTCAAAATGATTATCCTGTTACATGAGGGCCAGTGCGGTCAAGTCAGATACGGCGATGCTCTCTCGGAGCCCTTTCTCATAACTAATGGAGTGAAACAAGGTTGTGTTCTTGCACCAACTCTATTTACAATCTTCTTCAGCATGATGCTCCAAAGGGCTACGGCAGACCTCGAAGAAGACGAAGACGGCATATATATACGCTATCGTACTGATGGTAGCTTATTCAACTTAAGCCATCTGAGGGCTCACACTAAGACTCTAAACTATCTAGTCCGTGAGCTGCTTTTTGCAGACGATGCTGCCCTCGTCGCCCATTCAGAAGCAGCCCTGCAGCCCCTAACATCCTGCTTTGCAACAGCTGCAGAGCTGTTTGGGCTGGAAGTCAGCCTGAAGAAAACGGAAGTCCTCTACCAGCCCGCACCACAGGAAGAACACCATCATCCCCGTGTCAGCATAGGCAAATCTGTGCTTAAGTCCATTCAGCAGTTCACCTCCCTGGGAAGCATCATCTCTTCAGACGCCAAAATTGATAAAGAGATAGATCACAGATTAGCAAAGGCATATAGTGCATTCGGATGGCTTCACAAAAGAGTCTGGAGCAACAAGCACCTGAGGCAAAGCACCAAAATCAGTATGTACAGAGCTATCGTACTGTCCATCCTTCTCTATGGGTCTGAAACATGGGTCACCTATTGCCAATACCTACGACTCCTCAAATGCTTTCATCAGCGCTGTCTTCGCACAATCCTAAATATACACTGGACCGACTATGTGACTAATGTTGCTGTTCTTGAGCAAGCAGGGATCACCAGCATTGAGGCCATGCTATTGAGAACACATCTGCGCTGGGCAGGGCACGTCTCTAGGATGGAGGACCACCGCCTCCCAAAGATACTACTCTACGGTGAACTCGCCACGGGTCAGTGCAAGAGAGGACCCCCCAAAAAGAGATATAAGACTCCATGAAACAACATCTCAGACTCAGCCAGATTGATCACCAACAATGGTCCACCCTGGCTTCACATCGGGAGGCATGGAGACGCATTATCCACAATGCTGCGGCCTCTTTCGAGAAGACACGCCGAATGGGTCTCGAAGAGAAACGACAATGCCGAAAGAACGCAACTTGGAAACAACATCACCCAAGGAGACTTTCCGCTCTGCTTTCTGCAACCGAACTAGCCTATCTCAGATTAGCCTTTTTAGTCATCAACGCGCTTGTAAAAAGCGTGGGATGAGTCCTTCCTAAGAATCTTCGTTCGCGAAGTAATGCTGAGAGAAATAGAAAGGGCTAACCTAGCAAGAGAAGGGAGCTAACTTGACTTGCCACAGTGCTCCTCTTTGCCTGCATTTCCCCTTAACTAGTTACCATCAAGTTCCCGGTTATCGAGCTAAGGAGAGTGCCAGATCCATTGTACAATCCCATTTCTGTTTCAGCAGATGTGACACAGAGCACTGCTCCATCCCTGTGGGTGGAAGACGGCACTTGCTGCCGACTTGAGTGATAATTCATGGTAAATAAAGCTAATCCACCCTGGTTGCCCACACCGATTCCAGAGCGTTCCCCCAGCCCCTTCTTTCCCAATTTACATTGTAGTTAGCACATAATCCCCCTCCAACTCCCTTTGCGCAGTCCAGAAGGCTGTGTGGTGTTATCTGCTTTGCTACAATATGGCGAGAGAAAGCAAGATTTCCAGTGAAAAGTATTAAAAAGGGGATTATGGGGAGATTAGACAAGGATTAGAATGAGGAAAGGAGGGCAAACGAAATTTGCAACTACATCTTTTCCAAACCCTTGTTTTGGTCTGGTGCAATTGTATTTCGGGCTTCCTGGTATGCTGAGTCCAGAAAAATAAAGAATTCTGGACATTGCGAAGGCGACTTGTCTAGCTATATCTTTCTCCTGTCCTGAGACGCCAGGCCTTATTCATGCCGATTCCTCCGCATACTTATTTAGAAGTAAATCCCATGCAGGGGCGGTCCTACAAGGTAGGCCAAGTAGGCGGCCGCCTAGGGCGCCATCTGGGAAGGGGGCGCCATCCTGGCCGCATGGGGTACCATCCTGGCCCTGCCGATGTTCCTCAGGCAGCGCCGCAGCTGCCTGCTTTTGGACCCCGGCCTTGTGTATTCCGACGCCGCTTCTGAGCATGCGCAGAGGTTTTCGCGCAGCCGCAGTTGCTCCAGACCTGAAATTGAGCGCAGGAGCAACTGCACATCCGCGAAAACCTCCGCGCATGCCCAGTAGCTCCCTTGCGCAGAAGCCTGTAAGCAAAGCACTCCCTATCGGGCAGGCAGGGAGTGCTTCCCTTCTCCTTTTGTCTCCACCGCGCGCGCGTTTGTGGGGAAGGAGAAAAGAATCAGTGAAGGAAGTGTAAGTGAAGGAATGAATGAAGGGCTTTCCTCCTTCTCCTCCTCCTCCGTGACCTCTTCTCTCCCTCCTTCCTTTCTTCAGCACTATTTCTGTCTAGACCTGAGGGGCCTGAGGTTATGAGGAGCTGTGGAAGTTGGAGTCCAAAACATCTAGAGGGAGGGAGGGCCCAAGTTTGCCCAGGCCGCGCTGCCTGTATTCGACCTCATTTGAACATTTTGGCTGTTTTTCTATTTACGTTTACATTGGGATCCTAATTTTGGACTTATGGGAGACTCCTATGAATTATGAGACGGGTGGTAGGTAATATATTCTGATTTTGATGCATTTGCATTGCATTTCTTGTTGATTATTATACAGTTCTGCTTAATATTGTCATACAATATAATACAAATACAATATAACAATAGAATAATGATATATTTTATATTACATGTAATATTACAAACAATATTGCAGTATAGTGGTATTGTACAAAATAGTAATATGTAATATTTTATTTTACTTTATTTTGGGTTATTTGAGTTTTATAGGAGTAATGAAAATATTTAGTAGAGGATATTTTCATTTAAATAAATAATTTTTTATTATTTTATAATAATAATATAATAGAATGTTATATTGTATTATAATGTATTATAATGTCAATATATTATAATATACAGTAATTATATTGTAATGTAATATAATTATGATATAATATAGTATGAGTATGGTATAATATATTGTATATACATTGATACAATATAATACTACTAATGGTATTGTGATATTATAATTGTATATTTGTTTTACATGGGGGAATAATGTTTGGGGGCACCAAAATAATGTTCGCCTATCATTTAAAATTACCTTAGACCGCCCCTGATCCCATGTATTTATTTATTTATTATTTATGTACTACGCTTTTATACTGCCCCTCTCACCCTGAAGGCGACTCGAGGCGGTTTACATAGACAATTACTGGCCTCCTGATAAAACATTATTTATTTATTTATTTATTTATTTATTTATTTATTTATTTATTTATTGCCGCCCAGTCTCGAATTTGTCGTTTCCGGGCAAGGTGATTGAGAGGGCAGTAGCGGATCAGCTGCAACAGTTCTTAGACGACACAGCTGGACTCAATCCCTTCCAGTCCGGTTTCCGTATTGGGCATGGGACGGAGACCGTGCTTGTCTCCATTACAGACCAACTCCGCTGCCAGCTTGACCAGGAGGGGTCAGCGCTGCTTGTGTTGTTAGATCTCACAGCAGCCTTTGACACGGTAGATCATGTCCTGTTGACCCACCGCTTAGCCGTGACGGGAGTTAGGGTGACTGCCCTTAAATGGGTGGCCTCCTTTCTCCAAGACCGGGGACAATGTGTGGAGGGGGGAGGGGTGGTTTCTGGAAGACTCCCTCTAAGTTCCGGGGTCCCCCAGGGTGCCATCCTTTCCCATTTAATGTTTAACTAGCTGAGGACCCGGCAGTGTCCGGGTTATTTGAGGAAGGCATTGTATGCCAAGGTTGTTTCCTATTAGATGTTTACGTGGCTTGCATTGGTCTCAAGAACTTAGTGAAGGTACTGCGAATCCCGGGGGCCTAGTCAGGAAAATCAAGTTGAGGGAGCCTAACAATATCCCATGTGCTGAGGTCTAGTCAGGAAAATCAAGTTAAGGATGCCCTGTTGTCAATTTTGGGCCTGGTCTGTGATGTATAAGGGCTACAGTGTTGTTTTTGAAGTGAATGAGGTGAAGGTACTTAATATCCCATTATTTGTGGGCCATCCTGCGCTAAACCACACCAGGTTGTGAAGTGGGCCATTGGGCCCCTGTTTGTCAATTTCTGTCCTGATCCGTCATTGCTGTGGGCCGCAGTTGGTGACTGCCTCAGGCATTTCCTTTTCCCTCTGAGTTACCTTGGAATGGTGGAATGTGGTTGGCCTATCGGAGTACGTTATGCAAATACCATTTCAGTGGCAACCAATCCCCTCTGTTTGAAGCCGTAGAATGTTGGAGTTCTGAGGCTGGCCAATCAGAGCCCGTTATTCAAATAATTCCACAGTGGCAGCCAATCGAAACGCTTGCACATATTCCTCCCTCCGCTCGGTCACTCGGCCGCACCACCGCCCGCAAACACTGACTTTTATTATATGTAATAGATAGATGGATGGATGGATGGATAGATAGATATGTGCGTCCACTGGCCCAACTGGTTCGCAATTTTGGTCTGGAGTGCCATGAGTACGCTGATGACACCCAGCTGGTGCTGAGAATGGATGGCAGGCCGGATACCGTACCCGATAGTTTCCATCAATGCCTAGAAGCCGTTACTGGATGGCTGCGTGCCAGCCGGTTGAAGGTGAATCCGTCAGAAACGGAGATCCTATGGCTGGGTCGCCCTGGGTTGGATGGATGCCGGCTGCCTACCCTGGATGGCGAGCTCTTAAGCCCGTCGTCTTCATAAGAAGCCTGGGGGTCCAATTGGACCCACTGCTATCAATGGAGATGCAAATCTCCACGGTATGAAGGATCGCGTTTTTCCATCTACGACAGGCTAGGCTACTTGCCCAGGAGCAACCTGGCTACGGTGATCCAGGCAATGGTCATCTCGAAACTGGACTACTGTAATGCCCTCTACATTGGGCTTCTTTTGTCATCAAACCGGAAACTCATGCTGGTGCAGAATGCTGCTGCTCGACTGCTGGTGGGAGCACCTGCACGAGAGCACATTACACCTATTCTGCAGCAACTGCACTGCCTACCAATAGAGTACCGGATTGTTTTCAAGGTGTTGGTGTTGACCTTTAAGACCTTGTATGGTCTAGGGCCAGTGTATCTGAGGGACTGCCTCACCCCATACCGTCCCCCGAGATTGCTGCGTTCAGAAGAACAAAATCTCTTAGTAGTTCCATCTATTCATTCCTGCCGCCCGTCTACAACCAGATCAAGAGCCTTTTCCGTAGCGGCCCCGTCGCTATGGAACTCAATGCCAGATGAAGTCCGTGCCATTAAGGAACTGGCCGCATTTCGGAGAGCCTGTAGAATGACCCTTTTCAGGCAGGCCTTTAATCTAAATGGCTCCTGAGAAAGTTGCCCAAATCCTTGAGTCCTATGAAGATTGTTGTTTTTACGCTCTGTTTTATATTGTTGTTGTTATTAAATTGAAATGTTGCTGTTTTACTAATTGATTTTATGTAAACCGCCCCGAGCCTGCTGAAAATGAACAATAAATAAATAAAATAAATAAAACATAATTAAAACAATTAAAACAGTAAACATACATATAAACAACTAATAATTAGCAATTAAAAACATTAAAATACAATTCTCAGTGTCCCGTTAAAATCACTTTCCGTAACATCGTTATCATCCCATAGGTCTAGATAAACAATTATATTTCATCTGCAAATGCCTGCTCAAACAGCCAGGTCTTGACTTTCTTGCGAAATGTCAGGAGGGAGGGGACTAATCTGATGTCTCTAGGAAGGGCATTCCAAAGCTGAGGAGCCACCACTGAAAAGGCCCTGTCTCTTGTCCCTGCCAATCGCGCCTGCAAAGAAGGCGTGATCGAGAGCAGGGCCTCTCCGGATGATCTTAAACATCTCTATGGTTCATAGGGAGAGATGCGTTCGGACAGGTAAGTTGGACCAGAACCGTTTAGGGCTTTAATGGCTATAGCCAGCACTTTGAATTGTGCCCGGTAGCAAACTAAGAGCCAGTGGAGCTGGCACAACAGAGGAGTTGTGCGCTTTCTGAATGCTGCTCCTGTTATCAACCTGGCTGCTGTCCGTTGGACCAGTTACAGCTTCTGAACAGTCTTCAAAGGAAGCCCTACGTAGAGAGCGTTGCAGTAGTCTATACGGGATGTAACCAGAGCATGGACCACCGTGGCCAAGTCAGACTTCCCAAGGTACGGGCGCAGCTGGCGCACAAATTTTAACTGTGCAAATGCTCCCCTGGTCACTGCCAAAACCTGGGATTCCAAGCTCAGCGATGAGTCCAAGATCCCACCCAAACTGCGAACCCGCGTCTTCAGGGGGAGTGTAAGCCCATTCAACACAGGCTGTAGCCCTATGTCCTGTTCGGCCTTTCGACTGATCAGGAGTTTCTGTGACATTTCATTCCAGAATATGGAGCCCCCAGAGGTGCAATGGGTTAAACCCTTGTGCTTGCAGGACAAGCACAAGGGTTTAACCCAGGGGTGGTCAATTATATTTTCCAAGGGGCCACATGAGAGCCAAAAAATATTATGGAGGGCGGCACCTAAAGGCGGAACTACATTCTAATCTACATTATTTATTTATTTACTTACTATATTTGCTATATATTAAACATAATTAATATTAATATATTAATATATCAAGAAATATTCATATATTATTAGTATTAATATCATAATTATTATATTATAGTATATATATATACATTATATTATATTTGAAATTATAATATAATATAACATTGTTATATTATATTATTATTATTATAAATAATAATAATAAAAACCACTAGAATTAAATTAAATTCAAGAAGACAAGGTGCGAACCAAGATGAAGGCTGACATCCTCAAGAGAGGAAGGATCCCAAGATGGAATGGCCCAATGGACCCAGCCCAGAGGATGGCAAAGCGGACCCAGCCACCACCGCAGCAGAGCAGAGCAGCAGGCGATTGGAGGCTGCAGGCCTCCGCCAGCTCTCGCCCTCAGCCGTTCCCCAGCTCAGTCTTTCTCAACCAGTGTGCCGTGGCACACTAGTGTGCCATGACGGACCTCCTGCTGTGCCACGAGAAAAGCTCTCTGCCCCCCTTCCTCCCCCCTCCTGCCGAACTCCTGCTGCTTGGGGGAGGAGGAGGAAGGGCCGGGCAGTGGCGAAGAAAAAGAAGAAGGGGCCGGGGCGCCACCTCCTTCGGCCATTTCCCCAGCCAGCCTCCAATCCGCCATGACTCCCACCATGACTCTCGCCCCTCTTTCGCTGAAGCCGCGTGGAGAAGGAGCCCCGCCCACTGAAGCCCTTCCACCGCTCATGCTCCTCCTCTGTAGGAGAGCTGAAGCTGGGGAAAGAGCGGGCATGGCGGGGCCTGTAGGAGAGCTGAAGCTGGGGAGGGGGCGGGCATGGCGCAGCCTGGCTCTGCCCCTCCCGGCTTCGGCACTCCCAGCAGCTTCTCCAGCCTTGAGGGGACAGTGCCAAGCCAGCATTGTGCTGGCTCTGGCACCGCTTGCTTGGCACTGCCCCTCAAGGCTGGAGCAGCTGCTGGGGAGAACCGGGGGTAGGGGGCGGGGCATGGCGCAGAACTGACTCCGCCCCTCCCCAGCTTCGGCACTCCCAGCAGCTGCTCCCAGCAGGCCACCAACCCCCAGCCGTTCTTTACTGTGTTAGAGTGTCATTTTGTGTCATTTTGGTTGGTGGTGTGCCCCCAGATTTTTTTAATGTTAAAAGTGTGCCAAGGCTCAAAAAAGGTTGGGAAACACTGCCCCAGCTGATCGCCCTGCTATGGAGTGCCTGCCATCCCCGGGCCTGCAGGGGGAGTAGTCGGCGATCTGAGGCGGCTTATTCAACCTGGCGACCCAGAAGATGATCAAGTCTTCTGGGTCTAACACTAAACACACAAAAAGGGGTATTCTTGTACACAAGTAAACCACGTGGAAGCAAGTCACCGAATCAATAAATCAGTAATATAATGAATATCCAACCCGTGCGGACGTGGTGGACGATATGCTGGGTCCTATAATAATCAGGGAATCCCTATGGGTTCCCCATGCCACTGGGTCGGGCCCCAGCAGGCGCGAGAGTCACCCAGGCCACCTAGGAGGGCATAGCCCCGTTGGGCGGGAGCCACAAATAATGATCAATAATGTAGGCCGTGGCCCAGCAAACCCAACATAAAATAATGCATGCAAATATATATCACACAAGCAGGGAGAATATCCCCAGTCCCAGTACCACCCTGCAGCTCCAAGATGCGATGCGCTGAGGCGTGAATCGGCTGGAGACCGAAAGGCGGCTGCGCGGCTAGGCAAAGGCCGGCCGCGTCGTAGCCGTGTCACTCCGGGGATGCGCGGCCTGTCCTGATGACGGAGGAGGTCCTGGCGAATGGGCGCACAGAAGATGACGTCTCGTAGGGGATGCGGCCCGCGGTGATGACGTAGGCGGGCTCCCGAATGGGAAAGAGTGGCGTCGGCTGTGGGGAATCCCTGAGGCGGGGGCCAGGAACGCGTCGGAGCGGCCTGTCCTGATGACGGAGGAGGTCCTGCCGATTGAGAGCCCAGGGGATGACGTCCCGTGTAGAATGCGGCCTGTGGTGATGACGTAGGCGGGCTCCCAAATGGGGATGAGAGTGGTGCCGGCTGTGGAGAATCCCTGAGGCAGTGCCGAGGACGCGTCAGAGCGGCGGTCACAGCATGGAGGCGGGGAAATCCCCGGAGGTGCAGGGAGGCAGCAGCGGGACTCCTCGTGTGTAGAAATAAAGGGTTGCAGAGAAATCCAGCATCAGTGTGGGGCTACGGTTCCAGCCCCCGTCCGATGCAATGATCCGACACAGGTGGCCGGAGCGGTGCCCCGCACGTCCTGGGGTCCGCCCAGGAAGCAATGGGCGATACCCAATCATATCCAAACAGTGTCCAGGTCCACACAGATGTACGAAAATATCAAATAGTATTTATTAGGGACCACAGCTTGTTAACTGTGCAGTCCCAGCAGTAGACATATACTGTATGTGCCCCAATGCACAAACGCCAGTGGTATCACAATACAAGTCCAGCTGCGGGGCTGGCCGCTCCCACAGCTGTCCCAATAACGCCAACGGGGGATGTAGGTCTTTAGGAGGGTCCCAAATCCCGTTTCGCAGGTAAGTATCTACCGCTTCATCAGGGGGTTTCCATAGAGCATATAACCATTGTGCTGGTAAAGGACCATTATAACAACATCCAAAATCAAATATATCAAGGATATCAATAATTGTGGATAGATTCCACCCGGTCAATAGTGACCCAAAGGTCGCGCGTCCCCGGAGTGACACGGCTACGACGCGGCCGGCCTTTGCCTAGCCGCGCAGCCGCCTTTCGGTCTCCAGCCGATTCACGCTTCAGCGCATCGCATCTTGGAGCCGCAGGGTGGTACTGGGACTGGGGATATTCTCCCTGCTTGTGTGATATATATTTGCATGCATTATTTTATGTTGGGTTTGCTGGGCCACCTACATTATTGATCATTATTTGTGGCTCCGCCCTACGGGCTATGCCCTCCTAGGTGGCCTGGGTGACTCTCGCCTGCTGGGGCCCGACCCAGTGGCATGGGGAACCCATAGGGATTCCCTGATTATTATAGGACCCAGCATATCGTCCACCACGTCCGCACGGGTTGGATATTCATTATATTACTGATTTATTGATTCGGTGACTTGCTTCCACGTGGTTTACAAGTCTTCTGGGTCACCAGGGCGATCAGCCCCCGCAGGTTGCCGAGTGCTCCCGCTGCAGGCCCGGATCGCCTCCAAGGATTGCAGGCACTCCAAAGCTGCCGCTCCTCCGGCCTGTCTGCCGACACTGGCCCCACGGAGCCCGGGATGGGATGGTGGCAGCGGCACCCCTTCCTCTTGGCCCCACCCCTGACGCCCTTCTCCCCGGGCCGGACAGAATCGGCTGGTGGGCCGCATCTAGCCCACAGCCCGTAGGTTGCCCACCCCTGCCCTAGGTCCTAAGGTGCAATTGGAAACATTCTAAAACTTTCCAAGGGAAATTCATGAAAAGTTACTAGCAGGCAAGGAAAAATTCAGTGGACGCATAGATAATTCATAATTTTGGGGTTTAATTTTCAATAACAGGACGACACCTCTGGAAGCCAAGGTTAAGTCCCTCACTCAGTCATGAAACCCATCAGGTGACCTTGGGAATGCCACACTCTCCCAGCGTCAGAAGAAAGTACAGGCAACCCCTTATGACCAAACCTGTCATGAAAACCCCATGATAGGGTTGCGATAAGTCAGAAATTTGGCCTTTGTATCCCATGGGGAGTTCACCAGTGGGACATAGGTCCAACAGCACCCTCAAAAAAATTGCATGTTTTATCCAAGTTAGCAACAAATTACTTTTCTCTTCCTCCAGTTGGATATCATATCCTGGAAATGACTTGAAGGCACATAATAATGTGTGTGTGTGTGTGCGCGCGCATGTGTGTGTGAAGTTCTACGTTGCTTGTCAATTTATTAAACACTATAGCTACCTTGTATAAAACTCTGAGGCGGCTTATTCGATCAAGTCTTCCGGGTCGCCAGGGCGATCAGTCCCCGCAGGCCGCCGAGTGCTCCCGCTTCAGGTCCGGATCGCCTCCAAGGATTGCAGGCACTCCAAAACCACTGCTCCTACGGCCTGTCTGCCGACACAGGCCCCACAGAGCCCGCGATGGGATGGCAGCAGCGGCACCCCTTCTTCTTGGCCCCGCCCCCGACACCCTTCTCCCAGGGACGGACAGAATCGGCTGCCGGGCCGCATCCAGCCCGCGGGCCGTAGGTTGCCCACCCCTGCTCTAAGCAAAAACCCTAAGAAACCTACCTCGATAAAGGCACAAAATTTCAAACACCCCCCCCCTCCCCACCCATTGTCTACTTGGTCTCTCCGTCTCCATGCATTGGGAAGGTCCACCTCCCTTTCCCCAAGTAGAGACCTCCTCTTGCCTCCTGGGGGGTTCTGTGTGGGAAGTTTGGCCCAGTTCTATCATTTGTGGGGTTCAGAATGCTCTTTGATTGTAGGGGAACTATAAATCCCAGCAACGACAACTCCCAAATGTCAAGTTCTATTTCCCCTGAACTCCATCTGCGTTCATATTTGGGCATATTGAGTATTCATGCCAAGTTTGGTCCTGATCCAACATTGTTTCAGTCCACAGTGGTCTCTGGATATAGGTGAACTACAACTCCAAAACTCAAGGTCAATGCCCACCAAACTCTTATAGTATTTTCTCTTGGTTATGGGAGTTCTGTGTGGGAAGTTTGTGTCTTTCTGCCATTCCTGCCAGGATATCTATGTTGTGTTCATCGAATCAGGCCCAGGTTTCACACTGAGTGTATAAATACATTTAAAACATATTAACTATATGTATTACTGTGTTAGAGTGTCATTTTGTGACATTTTGGTTGGGAAACACTGCACTATCTTCACCACAAGAGCTAGAAATGTAATGTTTTATTTCCTTTCACAACTGAGAAGGTAGGACAGCTGTCAAAGGGAGCAGCATGGTGTAACACTTGATATGACTCTGAATCCCCAGTCAGCCAAGGAAACCGACAGTGATCTTGGGCAAGTCATATTCTCTCAGTCTCTGAGAAAGGCAAACCTTCTGTGAAACATAGCAATATTTATTTATTTACTACATTTCTGTCCCGCCCTTCTCACCCCAAAAGGGGGACTCAGAGTGGCCTTACAAAAAGGCGGCAATCTGACTCCGTGCATATAAGCACATATCGTAGAAACAGACATATACATCACAATCAAAAATCAACAGCAATATTAAAACAATTATTAAAATCATTTCAGACAGAGTCAAATCCAAGGCCATTCCATTAGTCATTTCACAATTCCACATACTCATATTGCTCTAACTTGCTAGCCAAAAGCTTGGGCCTAAGACCAGGTTTTTACTGTCTTCCTGAAGGCCAGAAGGGAGGAGCCTGCTCTGATTTCGCTGGGGAGGGAGTTCCATAGCCGAGGGGCCACCACAGAGAAGGCCCTGTCTCCCGTTCCACAACCCCTTAATACAGTTCCTCGTGTTGTGGTGACCTACCAACTCTAGGATTCTATGACAGTGTTTTTCAACCTTTTTTGAGCCGCGGCACATTTTTTACATTTGCAAAATCCTGGGGCACACCACCAACCAAAATGACACAAAATGACACTCTAACACAGTAATACATATAGTTAATATGTTTTTATATGTATTTATACACTCAGTGTGAAACCTGGGCCTGTTTCGATGAACATAACATAGATATCCTGGCAGGAATGGCAGAAAGTCACACACGAAGGTTTTGCTCAACAGCTGGGAGTTATAGTTCACCCGCAATCAAAGAGCACTCTGAACTCCACCAACGATGGAATGGAATCAAACTTCCCACACAGAACTCCCATAACCAAGAGAAAATACTGGAAGGGTTTGGGGAGCATTGACCTTGAGTTTTGGAGTTGTAGTTCACCTATATGCAGAGAGCACTGTGGACACAAACAATGATGGATCTGGACCAAATGGCACAAAAACTAAATATGCCCAAATGTGAACGTTGGTGGAGTTTGGGGAAAATAGACTTTGACATTTGGGAGTTGTAGTTGCTGAGATTTATAGTTCACCTCTAATCAAAGAGCGTTTTGAACCCCACCAACAATATAATTGGGCCAATCTTCTCATACAGAACCCCACATGACCAACATAAATTACCGTGCTTTCTGAAGGTATTTGGCGACCCCTCTGACACCCCTCACAACCTCCCCCCCTGGGGTCCCGACCCCCAGGTCTAGAAACACTGTTTTAGGACTTTATAGGCTAAAGCCAGCACTTTGAATTGTGCTCGGAAACAGAGTGGCAGCCAGTGGAGCTGGCGTAAGAGGAGGGTTGTGTGCTCCCTGCAATATGGTCACCTTAAGTCCACCATAAGTCTAACAGAAGGCACACAACAACAACAACAACAACAACAACAACAACAACAACAACAACACCACCAAAAAAACCCCCTGTCTCCTATCTTTTTACAGATTGAAACTGGGATAGTTATAGCCAGGCAATGTCAAAAGTTATTTACGAAGAATAATATGAAAGTTAGGGAAAGCACCTTGCTTTTGCCTACATCTGCAGGGAAGGTCACAATCCTACCACATTTTCTCTTCTCCCTCTCCACTTCAACTGCCCTGGCTTTAGTATTCTCTGACAAAGAGTGTGATTCCTCGTCATATTTCAAGGATTCCATAACAGAGCCTTGGGAATTAAAGTGGTGTCAAACTGCATTCATTCCACAGCAGTGTTTCCCAACCTTTTTTGAGCTGCGGCACACTTTTTACATTTGCAAAATCCTGGGGCACACCACCAATCAAAATGACACAAAATGACACTCTAACACAGTAATACATACAGTTAATATGTTTTTAAAATGTATTTCTACACTCAGTGTGAAACCTGGGCCTGTTTCGATGAACTCAACATAGATATCCTGGCAGGAATGGCAGAAAGACACAAACTTCCCACACAGAACTCCCATAACCAAGAGAAAATGCTATAAGAGTTTGGTGGGCATTGACCTTGAGTTTTGGAGTTGTAGTTCACCTATATCCAGAGAGCACTGTGGACTCAAACAATGTTGGATCAGGACCAAACTTGGCCTGAATACTCAATATGCCCAAATATGAACGCAGATGGAGTTCAGGGGAAATAGACCTTGACATTTGGGAGTTGTAGTTGCTGGGATTTATAGTTCCCGTACAATCAAAGAGCATTCTGAACCCCACGAATAGAACTGGGCCAAACTTCCCACACAGAACCCCAGGAGGCAAGAGGAGGTCTCTACTTGGGAAAAGGGAGGGGGGGCCTTCCCAATGCATGGAGAGGGAGAGACCAAGTAGACAATGGGTGGGATGGGGGGGTGGGTTTAGCGAGGTAGGTTTCTTAGGGTTTTTATACTTCAACAAACTAGACTCTCCCCCCCCAACCTTCCTGGAGGTTCCAATTTCCCACGGCACACCTGATGATCACTCACGGCACACTGGTTGAGAAACACTGTTCTACAGTGTAGATCAGGAGTAGGGAAGCTATGGCTCGGGAGCCAGATGTGGCTCTTTTCATGATTGCATCTGGCTCTCCAGAACAGTTTCCCAGCATGCAGCGGGGAGGAGTGACGCAAATGTGCCACAACTGCCGCTTCTGCGTCACCATCGCCGCCTCATCCTCATATCCCGCTGCTCTCGGGGCCCTGTGGCATTTTTGCCAGGTATGGCGGAGCCCAGCGGCAGCACCTTGTCCTTGTCTTCCTCTTCGTCCTCCGCCATGGGCCTCGGGGGAGGCAGCGGAGGCAGGCCTGGCTCTGGCGCTGCAGACCCAGCCTCGCTACCTCCGAGGGACACCCAGCTCATCGCCCTTATCATCGTTTCCTTTCCTCCCTTCCCATTTCCTTCTTTCTTTTCCCCTCCTTGTCTCTCTCCTGCTTTTCATCCATTTCCATAGTTCGTTCTTTTTTTTCTTTCTTCCTCTCCCCCTCCCTCCTTTATTTCCTCTGTCTTTCTTTCTTTTCCCCTTTCCTTCCTTCCGTCTTCTCTTCCTTCCCAGAGTCCTGAGCATGCCTTTTGCAGAGCCAGGTCTGAAGTGTCCCATCATTCTGCCGGGGGAATCCTTTTCTCATCGTATGTACGTATATACTCACATTTATTTGAATTCAGTCTTAAAATATCTATTATATAAAGGGGTTCCCGTCATGGAACGACTGTCCCAAACAGAGAAACCTTACGACGCAGAAACACCAAACTTGCCAACAGAAATAGGCCTCAAGCAAGGTATGTTTGTAGCAAAGAAACTTTCCCCCCCAAAACCTAGAATGCTCCCAAAACAACGAGTTAAAAAAACTACATTTCTCAGCATCCTCCGGGGCTGCCAACGACTCTCCCAGCCTCTACATTCTGACAACATGATTGACTGCCAATAAGGGCGGATTTGCATAACTCCTGTACTGGCCAGCCAACATGAACATTCCGACCCATAATAAACTGTCAGAGGAGGATAAGGAAAAGGGCTGAGGCACAAACACAAACACCCAATTCACTTCCCACAGAAAATTTACACCCCTACAAATCACAGACCACACCCAAAATTGACAGTAAGGCTTCATTAACTTAATTTCCCTGACTAGGCCTCACTTAATGGAATGCTGTTTATGCTCTGAATTGACAGTAAGGCTTCATTAACTTGGTTCTCCAGAAAATTTACACCCCTACAAATAACAGACAATGCCCAAAATTGACAGTAAGGCTTCATTAACTTAATTTCCCTGACTAGGCCTCACTTAATGTAATGCTGTTTACGCTCTGAATTGACAGTAAGGCTTCATTAACTTGATTCTCCCGACTACGCCTCAGCTCATTGGACATTGTGTATGGCCTGAATTGACAGTAAGGCTTCATTAACTTGCTGTTTCTGACTAGGCCTCAGCTTATGGGACATTGTGTATGGCCTGAATTTACAGTAACCTACCTTGGCACACAGAGACCCTATGACCCAGGCTACATTCTACTACAGTTTGGAGGAGGGTGGACCGTGGGTTATGGGACTTGAAGTACCTCCATGGATAATGGGATTTGTACTTCTTCAAAACCCATCATTCCCCACAGACCACTGTGGCCCAGAACCAAGACCGATAAAGACCAAACTTGGCACACAATGCCCCCCATGACCCACACTCCATCCGACTGCAGTTCAGAGGAGGACACACCATGGATAATGGGATTTCAAGTACCTCCACTCACTTCCAAAGTACCCCATCCACACAAGCATCAACCTCTACATCAACACAGCAGACGGAAAGACAAAAAACATTGTATATCCACAAGCTATGCAGAACGCCAGCAACACCACACACCAACAACTCCCCAGGACTTCAACATCCCACCCACCAGAATAACCCACAATGACACAGCCATGGCCCCAACAACACCATAACTAACAACAATTCCAACCCTTACATACTCAGACTTTCTCGCATCTCCTAAATAGGGCACCGCAACGCGTGCCGGGTACAGCTAGTATTATATATATTATATGGCTCTCACTGAAATAAATTTCCAAATATTTTGCTTTCATGGCTCTCTGAGTCAAAAAGGTTCCCGATCCCTGGTGTAGATGCAGTCTGAAGCCATTGGAGGAAGTTAGGGGCCACGGCAATAGACAGGAAGAGGTGAGAGATACTGGGACAATTTATATCTGGTTGAGAAAGTGATACAGGAGAGGATTAACCGAGACTGTTGGACTATTGAAATAATTGGAGGTTATGACGTGTTGTGACTCAGACCACCTTAAAGGAGCCAAGCCCAGTAAAGTAAACAGTACAAGTTTATTAACGGGTCAAAGACTTTCAAAAGCTGTTCAAAACTGCCTAAAAGCACTGGTACACCTCAAGAGTAAAAGAGCGGAGGATGAGACAGGAAGAGGGATCAGAAGAGGAGGAAATAACTCTGGGGGATGTCCTCGCAGAGCTGCGAAAGATAGGGAAGGCCCAAGATGGTTTCCTGCGGAGGATGGATGCCATGCTGTCCCGGCAGGAAGACCAAATGGGGCGCGAACTGGGGCATCCCTTACAGGAAAGATCAGAACCAAATGAAGAGGCGCTCCCCACAGGGCCAGGGTTGCCGATCTTCTATGAGGATGGAGAGGACGCCCCCTGGTCAAGGGAGAGAGCGCAACAATATGTGCAGGTGGAGAGGGAGAGAGGGAAGGAGAACGTAAAGCCGTGGGCAGGATCAGAGGAAAGAGGACCACACCCCAGAAGTAGGGAGGCAGACCTGCTGGATGCTGCAGGAATGACCTCGAAGAGCCCTAACACCTCTGCTCCCCAAGAAAGAGAAGAGGGGAAGAACCAAGAGGTCACTGCAACACCCAAAAACCCCAGCCGGGATGCAGCTAAGAAGGACGGCAAAAAGACTGGGACGCAGCCCACTAGGAAGAGAGGCTGGACGGGAACAACTCAGCAAGAAAGGAAGAATAATCTGAAGAAAAGCTGCCCTTATTCTCTTGAGGCGTATTTCAGGCCTACGAGATGTGGCATCCCGGGATGGACACGGAAGGCCTCGAATCGCCTAGGGAGAACGGCTAGGATGGAGGTTGGAGGACGTGAAGGGGCACGGGTCCGGCTACGCTGGAAGACAGGAACGGACAATGGGCATCAAACGCTGGAAAGATTTTGAGGCTGCAGGAAAAACAAAAGTTCTTTCAAAAGGACAAAAGCTAAAAACAACAGGTTGCTCTCAGATACAGAGGGTTAGGAAGGCACGTCTCGAAAAAAAGAAGGAAAAAGGAGCCTAGAAAGAAGACCTGTAAAAATGAAGTGACCAGCTCAACAAGGAGGAGACTGCAAGAGAACACGAAGGAGCACTCATGAACAAGGCCCCTAGAAGGAAACAAGCTACTCCAGTCTTTATCTCTTCCCATCACCATTGCCCATCGCTAGTCTTCCCAGAACCCGGACCAAGCAGCCTCCTTCACCGCCCACCACCCTTACCCCCTTTCTACCCCCATCCCTTGCCACCACCAGCACCACCCCCCCTTCCCACTCCCTCTACCCCCCTCTCCCATCACCATACTCAGCCTCTCCTTTATTTTTCCTACTGTCCTGTCCCTGAGACTGTTCCCCCACTTTCACTGTTTGTTTGTTTATGGAAAAACCCCAATAAATATATTTTTTAAAAAAAACTGCCTAAAAGCACTGAAAAGCTGAGCAAGTTAACTCAGGCAAACAACCAGCCAGGTCAAAAGTGTCATGCAAAAAAAAGCGGATTAAAACACCAGAAAACCGCACTACTCAAAAACTATTGCAATAGGCAGGAAGAGGTGAGAGAAACACCTCTTCCTGGGAATAAGAAGCAGCACGTCATCAGCCAATCTGTCGTCGTCAAACTGGGAGAGAGACAAGCAGTATGAAGTCGTCAAAGCAGTCCTGGGTCAAGCCAAAAAGGGAAGCCAGCGAAAAAGGGAAGTCAAACCAGTCCAGAGTCAAAACAAGGCAGCAGACTCTAGCACACAGGTATTTAAGGTGGTGCAGCCGATGAGAGTATACAAGATGTGGAACCCACCAAATATGATATCAGTGTCCAGAGAGAGAGAGTTCCATGTCCAGAAATCCATGTCCCACAATCAATCCGGCAGCAATTCAGCAACAAAGGGCAGAGCTTGGAGAGCAAGTACAACTCCTTGCCAGCTGCAAAGAATGGTTATTTGCAAGCCCCCTTTATTCAAAGCTCTTCCTCAGAACTTAATTGAACCGACGCCCCATTATCATTCCTCTCAGCTGCCAGCACTTCTTCACGTGCTGCCCTTTGCCTCTCACACCAAGCCATATGCCTTCTGTGACGACTTAGTTAACCCTAGCAAGAACCCCGATTCCCATCACTCCAGTTCCCATCACCTGTGAATCCCACAAATTAATCACTACTAGTAGGTTCTTCACAAACGTCCCGTATCTGTTCCACCTTAGTCCAATCCATGTCACTAGCTCTGTGAGTCCCCAACCCCATCTCCAATAGACAGCTCCTCATCACCGCACCCATCATCCTCTGAAAACCCTAAAAATGACTCATCCTCTGAAGACTCATTAAATAATAATAATAATAATACACTTTATTTATATTCCGCTCTTCTCACCCCGAAGGGGACTCAGAGTGGATTACAGGTACACATACTTAGCAAACAATCCCTGCCGTTTTCCACATACACAGTACACATAGTACACAGTACACACATATAAACGAACTGAGGCAAACTCTGGCCACCAGGGGGAGCTGACACACTCCTCATCTCTCAGCGTCCCTTGTTGTTCCTTCCACAATTTTCAGCATTCCTGGAGTTCTTTAATGGCCTCATAATTCAGTCAAAATTTGCCTCCCCACTTAATGTGGTACTTTTATCTCCTACTTGACAGATGCAACTGTCTTTCAGGCTGCAAAGGTCGACAGCAGGCTACACTTAAAGGTCGAGCACCCACCTTGACCCAGGCAGGCATCGAACTCATGACCTATTGGTCAGAGAGATCTTATGCAGCTGACACTTAGCCAGCTCCGCCACATTCCCGGTGCTTGCCTGATTCTCTTCCTTTCTTGCTCTCCATCTGACTCTTGCTCACGAGTAGACCGTTTAGTACTTCTGGCTATAGTCTCTTCTCTCTCAGCCTCAGGCTCAACTACAACATGATGTCTCTGGGGTGGCATGCCTACCTTTGGTACGGAAAGGCCAAGGTAGAGAAAAATTTTGGAAATCATTTCACCAGATCCGCGTTGCTCAAAGTCTGGAACAAATATAAAACTTACTTCTATAGGAAGATACCCCTCTGGGTCTCTCCTATCGAAGCAGACCAGAGAAGGCTACAAGGCTGGTCAAATTGGCCAACATATGAGGAATTATTAAAGGGAAATAACACGAATGAGAGAAACGAATTAAAATCCCAAGAGGAAATTAAACAGATTATGGGGAATTTAACTTGGCTTCAATACCATCAGATTAGAAATATATATAATCAAGACAAAAAAACTGGCTTTTATGATAAGGAAGACTTTTGGATACAATTGTCCAAATTAGACAAGAAAAATATAACCAAAATTTACAACAAGCTTTTAGAATGGGAGACCGAAACTGAAGAAGTAAAACATTGTATGGTAATTTGGGCGAAAAATATTGGCAGACAGATAAAGTTAAAGGAATGGCAAAAATTATGGAACAAAAGGTTAAATATACATATGCCTCCGACTTAAAGGAAAACTGGTTAAAAATGTTCCATCAATGGTACATAACACCGAAAAAGATAGGGATAATGTATAATAAAAGCCAATCACTCTGTTGGAAATGTAACTCTCAAATTGGAAGTTACTTCCACATGTGGTGGTCTTGCCCAAAAACCAATGAATATTGGAAAATGATTCATAAGGAGACACAGTTGATCCTTCAAGTTAAATTCCCTTAAAGCCTGAATATTACCTACTGGGATTGAATGATGATGAATTAAAATTAGATGAAAATAAAGATAAACTTTTTGTATATGTGACAACTGCAGCGCATGGTTTTTGCCAAAGAATGGAAGACAGATCTAATACCCAACAAGGAGCTATGGATACACAAAATCTACAATATAAAGGACATGGACAAATTAACTTACCTCCTGAGGAAAAATACGGGAAACCCAAGAAAACAAACAGATTGGACAATGTTTGAAGAATATATGAGAAAGAAGGAACTTAAGAACAAATAGAGAATAACCTACTTAGAGAAGAATGGAAGTCATATGTATATATCTGTATTCCCTGCGTTGTTCTACCACCTCCCCCCCATCCTTCCCTACCCTACCTGCTCTTCACACCCTTCCCAACAACTATCCACACCCCACCCAACCAACTCCTATTGTGAATCTCTTTCACATCACTATATCTTTATTTCATTTCATGTATCACCAAATATACAAAACCAATAAAAACTATTTAAAAAAAACATGATGTCTCTGCAGACAGAGCTTATCCCTGTTCGAAGTCATCAGCTGGAGTTGAAAGCTGTGCAAGCAAGCTCATTGTGTTGAGTATTATGAGAGAGAGAGAGAGAGAGGGAGAGAGAGAATTCTTACTGTTTCCTTTGCTCTTTTGCTGTGTAAAAGGCTTCTCCATTGATGCCCCAAGATAAAGAGAAGACATTTCGTAAGTACCCAAATTAGAAGACTTAAGGAGCTTTGTCATCTACCCTGGATTTGTTCATTAATATTTCTTTGACATCCAATTACAACTAAATTATTCCCGTCCCCTCTCAGGAAAAAAGAATAGAAATTCGAGGTCGCTAAATCTTTTATTATGTCCAGCAATGCAATATCGCACACTTGAAATTAATAATACAAATCTTTTCTCTATTGATGCCGCTGACAGCTTTTCCTCTCAGAGGTCGTTCGTTTGCACCACGTGCCGCTGTCAGTGAACAGCTAAATTACTATGCTGGAAGATGAAGAAGCCCATAATCTTGCTCGAGACAAGAGGATTCATTGAGATGCCCTTCTCCCAAAAACAAAAGGCATCTAAGAGATGCCTGCTTTGTAAAGCAAGGTTGGAAGTGCTTTAGGGTTGTTTTTGAGGTTGCCAACTTTTTTCATCTCGAGGGCTCCTGTTTTTACAAAAACCGGCATGGACCAGACCAAAATAACAAGAGACAGGGGTTTAAAACACGAAAACTACAAGAAAGAAACAAAAAGAAGAGCAATTGCATACGGGATAAAGATATATCTTTTAACCATTGTTGTTGGAAGACAAATCCTGGAGAGAATATGTCGCTTACAGCCAAGCTGAGTAGATAGCCATATGAATCGTGGAAGGAGTTATTATTTTATATTTATTTATTTACTTGTTGTGCCCTATGTAGGAGATGCGAGAAAGTCTGAGTCTGTAAGGGTTGGAATTGATGTTACTTATGGTCTTGGTGGGGGTCATGGCTGTGTCGTTGTGGGTTGTTCTGGTGGGTGGGATGTCGAAGTCCTGTGGAGTTGTCGGTGTGTGGTGTTGCTGGCGTTCTGCAGAGCTTGTGGATATACAATGTTTTTTGTCTTTCCGTCTGCTGTGTTGATGCAGAGGTTCTGTGGTTTCCCAACTCTGGAGCACGCTACGTAGAGTTGTCCGTGGGAGAAGCATTCTGTGTCAAGGTCTATGCCACAGATTTGTAGTGTTTGTCCTTGTTTATGGTGATGGCAAAAGCTAGTATAGTGCAGTGTCTTTCTGTTCTGGCGTTTGTTCTGCCCTTTTTTGTGTGATGTATGTAGCGTTGCGAGCGAGTTGTCCGATGCTGTTCTTTTTAGGAGGCATGGCTTGTCTTTTGGGTCAGCTTATGCCTGTGTGGAAGGAAGGAATGGCATACAAATGGGTTGAGCAGTAGACGCAAGGTTGTGTTATGTGCGTATTGTGTTGTGTGTAGGTATTATCTTTTTGGTGAGTTAGTGGGTGTGTGGTGGCATTGTGGGTGGTAGTATGTTGTGGAATGCTTGTGTGGGTGGGGTGTTTTGGGTGTTTATGTGAGTATCAGTGCAGTGTTGTGTTGTGTTTGGAGTATAGGTGGAGTTTGTTTTTGTTTGTGGTGGTGGTAGGTGTTGTGTGTGCGGGGTCCCGTAAGTTGGGGGGATGGGTTGTGATAGGAAGATGTGTTGTGTTGTGTGGGTAGGAATTGCTGGAGAATTGCTCCCTCATAGTTTGGTTTTGACAGTTTAACCCTCAAACGCCAACTGACTGAAATCAATTCATTCAGCATTCTATCCTAGCCTTGGCTGGCTGTGCCCAGCGTTACTATGGTCACTCAGCCTCCCTGCATTTTGTGTGGGCCAATGTTGGCCAATGGGTTTCGCTGGCGGCCGCAGAGGATGCTGGGAAATGTAGTTTTTTTAATCGTTGTTTTGGGGGCCTTCTAGGTTTTGGGGGAAAATTTTCTTTGCTAAAAACCTTCCTTGCCTGAGGCCTATTTTTGTTGGCAAGTTTGGTGTCTCTGCCTTGGAAGGTTTCTCTGTCTCTGTCAGCCGTTCAATGACGGGTCCTCCTTTATATAATAGATTGGATTTGTACACCGCCACTCCCAGAGGCTCGGGATGGTTTACAGCATAATGAGTCAAAATACAAATGGATAAAAATACAGTAAAACAGTAAAATCAATAAAAACACAATAGAATACAGACGGGAATCACAAGCCTTCAAAGGCCTGCCTAAATAAGTGTGTCTCACATGCTCTGTGAAAGGTGTTCAAATTTCGCAGAGCTCGTGTCTCTGGAGGCAGTGCATTCCACAATGTTGGAGCAATGATAGAGAAGGCTCGCCGCCTAGTTGAGGTCAAAGGAAAGGATTTTGCATTGGGAATGGTTAGAAGATTAAGGTCTTCTGAGAGTAGTGATCTCGGGGGTACACTGGCCCCAGACCATATAAGGCCTTGAAAGTAAGAACTAACACCTTGAAGGTAATCCGGTATTCAATTGGTAGCCAGTGCAGATCATGCAGGATTGGAGTTATGCGGCACGTTGCAGGCTCCCCTGCGAGTAGCCAGGCTGCAGCATTCTGCACTAGCTTAAGTTTCTGGATCACGGTCAAGGGTAGGCCAATGTAAAGAGCATTACAGTAGTTAAGTCTTGATATAAGCGTGGCTTGGATTACCGTGGCTAGATCATTTCGGGACAGATAGGGGGCCAAACGCTTCACCTGTCGCAGATGGAAGAACGCGATTCTGCTGACAGTGGAGATTTGGGTCTCCATTGACAGCAAAGGGTCCAAATGGACACCCAGGCTTTTTACTGATGATGACGGGCATAGTGCCTCGCCATCCAGGGTCGGCAGTTGGATATCCCTACCGCCTGGACGACCCAGCCAAAGGATCTCCGTCTTCGCCGGATTATTATTTATTTGTTATTTATTAATTCATACTTATCTGCCGCCCTTCCCCGAGGGCTCGGGGCGGCTAACACCTTCAACCTGCTGGCTCGCAGCCATCCAGTAACAGCTTCAAGGCACAGATGGAAATTATTGGGTACGTAGTCCGGCCGGCCCTCCACCCTCAGAATGAGCTGAGTGCCATCAGCGTACTGATGGCACTCAAGCCCAAAGCTACGTACCATTTGAGCGAGTGGTCGCATATAGAGGTTAAATAACAAGGGGGAGAGGATGGCTCCTTGAGGGACCCCGCAAAGTAAAGGGGATCCCCCAGAAACCAGGTTGTAGTGTTATGCCCGTTGGGAGCCAGAAAGGGGAAGTGACAAGCTGGCCAAGGGGACTTAATGAGGCTGGGATGTTAACTAGCACTATAATATGTTTCATATGCCAGAAATCCAATGTCAACATATTGTCGAAGGCTTTCATGGCCAGAGTCACTGGGTTGTTGTAGGTTTTTTGGGCTGTCTGGCCATGTTCCAGAAGCATTCTCTCCCGATGTTTCAGCTGCATCCTCAGAAGATGTGAGGTCTGTTGGAAAACTGGGTTTATAGATCTGTGGAAAGTCCAGGGTGGGAGAAAGAACTCTTCACTGTTGGAGCTAGGTGTGAATGGGGGGTTAACTAGCATCATAATATGTTTCATATGCCAGAAAACCCATTGCCAACAAACTATAGGTTGCGAATATGTGGAACACGCTTTCAAGTGAAATACGATCGACCGTATCCCTCCTGGCGTTCAGGAAGATATTAAAATCTTGGTTTTGGGAACAAGGCCTTTGCACAATAACGTAACGCAGCATTTTTGACTGGAATGGATTGGAAAGATGACAGACATGAGGATATGGCTTTATTATTCTATCAATTGTGTTTGCGGACGGATTATTGTTTTAATTTAATTGATTGCTGATTATTGGTTTTAAATTAATTGCTATTGTTTTAATTCTGTGTGTATGTATGGTTTTATAATGTATATTGATTGTGGCATCGAATCACTGCCTTGTTAGCCGCTCTGAGTCCGTCCGTCCGTGTCCCCCCCCCCCCCCACTGGGGGGGGAGGTGTTTGAAAAGGGTGGGGTAAAAATGCTGTAAATCCACCTGGAATGTGGCGCGGCTGGCTAAGTGTCAGCTGCATAAGATCTCTCTGACCAGTAGGTCATGAGTTCAAGACCTGCCCGGGTCAAGGTGGGTGCTAGACCTTAAGTGTAGCCTGCTGTCGACATTTGCAGCCCGAAAGATAGTTGCATCTGTCAAGTAGGAGATAAAGGTACCGCATTAAAGTGGTGAGGCAAATTTTGACTGATTTATGAGGCCATAAAAAGAACTCCAGGAATCTCTGAGGAATGCGGAAGAAACAACAAAGGGAGGCAGGAAAATGCTGAGAGATGAGGAGTGCATCAGCTCCCCCTGGTGGCCAGAAGTTTGCCTCTGTTCGTCTATGTGTCATATGTTCATCTATATATGTCATTTGTTGAACTGCAGGGATTGTCTGCAAAGTATGTGTACTGTAATCCGATCTGTGTCCCCTTCGGGGTGAGAAGAACGGAATATAAATCTATATATATAAAAAGAGAAGGTCCGTGCATTGACGATCATAGATGGGGAAACTATAAGCCCCAGAACCACAAAACCCAGCGAACCCATTCCCACAGACCACGAGGTACATTCGTGGCACAACAAAACCGACCTCCCTACCTCACAACCCCCCGAAAAACAGCCCCCCAAAACGCCCAGTGCAAATAGTGGTGCATGCTGTACGGCAATGGCCTCCTTCCCCCACGAGCGGAGGAGAGAGGGAGAGCAATCGCGCAGGCGCACTCAGCCCCCCAAACCCCCAACCCATCCCGTCGCCCTCTCTCCTCAATCACCAGGTACCGGGACCTTCACTGCGATGGCGGCGGCGCCATAACCGCCTCCTCTGCCGCCTCCCGGAGCTGGGTCCCGCGGGCGGCGCCGTTCACTCCTCCTCCTTCCAAGGGCTTACAGACCCAGGTGCCGCTCCTGGACCCGGGTGATGCGGGCGGTGTTGTGGCCCCCTCCTCCTCTGCCTCCTCGGCCTCCTCCGGTCTCGCAGCCGTTCCCGGCCCTGGCCCACATGGGCGGCACCATGGCTGCCTGCAAAGCGAGCGAGGAGGCAGCGAAGGAGCCGGCCACAACACTGCCCACACCACCCGGGTCCAGGACCGGCACCCGGGTCCGGAAACCCCTGGAAGACGACGGAGGAGGCCGAGAAGCCAGCGGAGGAGGCGGGAACAGTGCCGCCCGCACGTTCCCGGTCCCGGAGCGGCTCTGAGGCGGCGGAGGAAGCGGCCACAACCGCGGCACTACACTTCCCAGAAACCTCCGCATTAGCAGGAAGTGGCCGTGCGGGGCCTTCTGGGAAGTGTAGTCCCGTGGAGGACTTCTGGCCGGGAGAGGCGGGACTTCCTCTTTGATGCCTGCTTCGTCACGTCCTTGCCCTCTTCCGCCGCCTCCCTGCCGTTCCTGGACCCGGGCTGCCAAAACACGCGGCCCGGGTCCAGGAGCGGCTTCGAGGCGGCGGCGGAGGCCTAGGAGCCGGTAGAGGAGGCGCCCACGATGCCGCCCACCCTACCCGCCTCAACAACCGCCTCAGAAGCAGCGGAAGACACCTCCCCCTTCCCACGACGACGAGGACAACACAGACAACAAATAAGTAAGGAGCGAAAAGGAAAGAATAGAAAGATGGAAGGGGGGGAAAAGAAAGGGAAGAGGGAAGAAGGAGAGAGAGAAAAAGTACAAGGAATGAAAAAGCCATAGCGAAGCGTGGCCGGGTCAGCTAGCAAAGTATATATATATATTCTAGTTCCACTATTTCTCTTTCTAATCATCCTATGTTAGTTCTTTTAGTTCCTGGATAGCAGTTCTGAGGTCAGAGATGAAATGCTCAGGGAGGCTAAAGTGTTCTGCAAGTGGGTTTGCTGAATTCCCATTCCAAATATCTAATTTATCTCCATTTCTCTTCCTCGGGCAGGAGATGAGGGATCGAATGCTCCTGTTGTGTTGGGCTCAGCTCCAAGGAAAAAAAAAGCGAGAACTGTATGGAAATCTGCAGCTCAGCTCGTACAGCAACAGCTTCCCACAATTTGCAAGACTTCATTGCTTTGTTGCGGCAACACATAAAGACACTCTGGGAGGTCTATATATTTTGTTAGTCAGTATATTTCTTCCTTTCCATTCCTCCAGTTGCCAGGGATTAGATCTATGCTGCCATATAATGTAGTATGGAACTGTATTATATGGTCAGTGTAGACCAGGGGTGCCCATTAGGTCGATCGTGATCTACTGGTAGATCGCGTAGGGTGTACTGGTCGATCACAGGCAGGGCAGGAGGAAGGCTCAGTCCCGCCCCGCAGGCTCTTGACGCCGACTGAGCCTTCCTCCCGCCCTGCCTGCTCCGGCTCCCGGAAGTGCCATAGGTACGGAGTGCGCCTGCGCAGCATGCCTGGGCGTCTTCCGGTGTGAGGGTGAGTCCTTCCCCTTCTGGGCTTGTCGTTGGGGCCGCCGGAGCAGTTAGGCGGAGGGAGCTTGCTAGCCGCGCACTGACCCTCCTGTCGCGGCCATGGCTCAGCCAGGGAGAGCTGCCTACACGGGGAGCCAGAACAGCGCTGGACAGCCCCAGCAGCGGCCCTACAGCAACAGTGAGACCCCAGCCAGTCGGCGGGCCCTTGCTATCCACAGGAGCTAGGTTCCCGGACCCGTGGATACTCAGGTCCCATCCTCTCTCTCTCCCTCCTTTCCCTTCCTTCCTTCCTCATCTCCTTTCTTCCTTTCCTTCCTTTCTCCCCTCCTTCTTGCCTTGCCTTCTTTCCTTCCTGTTTCCTCCCTCCCTCATTCCTTCCCTCCTTTCCTTCCTTTCTGCCTTGAACATTTGCTGTTGGTTGTGGGGGTTCTGTGTGGGAAGTTTGCCCCAATTCTGTTGTTGGTGGGGTTCAGAATGCTCTTTGATTGTACGTGAACTATAAATCCCAGCCACTACAACGCCCAAATGACAAAATCTACTTTTTTTGTAATTGTCACTACTTGTAGGTGTCTTGTGGCCAAATTTGGCAGCAATTCGTCCAGTAGTAAGTTTGTGTGTGTCAACCGAAACCAAACGGGGGCTTGGGTGTCTGAAGGGCGCCTTAGGTCCAATGCAGAGGGAAGGCAATCCGCTGCAAAGTGAGTGTTTAGATGGCGACAGGAGGGTGGAGGGTGCAGCCTAGCACCCCCCTCCCACCAGCCGAGACCCAAACGGGGGTTATCTTTAACCCACATTTGTGTGTTGGATGGTGACAGGAGGGTGGAGGGTGCAGCCTGGCACCCTCCTCCCATGAACTGAGACCCAAACGGGGGTTATCTTTAACCCCCGTTTGTGTGTCAGATGGCGACAGGAGGTTGGAGGGTGCAGCCTAGCACCCTCCTCCCGCCAGCTGAGACCCAAACGGGGGTTAACTTTAATGTAGTGAGATATATTCCATACTGGGAATTGTGAGGCACTAGCAGTTGTTGACAAAGGCTGAAGACCTTATACAACCATGATTGCACCATGGCAGTTAATGTGCATTGATTCTACAGTGTAGGTGCACCTTCTGTCTTTGGATTATTCCTCCTTAGGTAGCTAAGGTGCCTCCTTCTCCAATTGATCCCTCCGGGTGTTATAGAGCAGAGCTGTCCAACTTCTACCGGCCCAGGGGCCGGAATTCCGGTCACTGATCATCCGGGGGGCCAAAGGGTCTGCCTCCGCCCCCGGCCCCGCCCCTCCCCACCCTGGCTCCGCCCCTCCCCACCCCCGCCTCTTCCTCGCCAGCGCGAGGAGGAAGAGGAAGGAAAGCCCCACCCCCGGAACCGATGCCACGGCTCCTCCCTCTCTCCTAAAGCCGTGACATGCTGGCTTCCTCAGAAGTGGCCGAAATCGCCCTTCTGAGGCAGGCGGCATATCACGTCTTTAGGAGGGAAGGATGAGGCGCGGGGAGAGGCTCCCCCACGGCTCGTCCCAGGACGCGGCACCCCTTCGCGCCGCCTACTGCTTCTTCTTTCGCGGCGGTTCCCCCTCCCTTCCTTCAGTGAAGTGAAGGCCTGGCTGTGACGCCTGGTTGTGACGCGCCGCCCTTCGCGCTGCCTACTGCTCCTTCTCGGCGGTTCCCCCTCCCTTCCTTCCTTCACTTCACTGAAGGAAGTGAGGGGGAACTGCCGAGAAGGAGCAGTAGGCGGCGCTGGCAGCGGCTCTCAGGCCTCTGACGCGTCGCCCTTTGTGCCCCCATTTGTGCCGATTTCTTGCAGGAGGGTAGGCGTGCCGCATCCAGGGGGCTGGCGGGCCATGTTGTACAGGCCCGCTATAGAGGTTCTAGGGATTCTGGGACATGTAGTCCTATCTCTCCCAAGAAGACTGCGACTGCTACCCCCTGTACAATGTCCTCTCCACACATTTGGCAAGTGCGTACCAGCAACGGTAATCTCTTCACCTTGGCAAGACTGGACCCTTCCTGTCCATTTTATATTTGGACAGAGTGCAATACTGGACGGAGGCCATTTGTAGCTGACAGCCATCAATCAGGACTATTCTGCAACAGAGCTTGGTTCAATTAAGCCGAAGGGCCCATCTTTTTAAGAGAACAACCTGTGTTTAAAAACACCATGTCCCCAGATGTAATGTCCCCAGAGGTGTGTCCGTCCCTGTCTGAACATTTTGGCTCCAACTTGCTCTGAAATGATTAACACTTCCGAGAGCAATCGTTCTGCATTCATAGATCTAGAGATAATGTTTTTTTCTGTTTTTTTTAAAGCACATACTTTTTCTCTTCCGTTGGCCATGAGTCTTGTACTGCACCAAGCAGACCTTGGTAAAATCCCCCTTTTCAATTTGTTGTTGTCAATTGCTATCAATTCTAATTCGACTTATGTCAACCCCATGAATTAGGGATCTCCAAGACCTGTTAAGGAACAGAATCAATGTCATGGAATGCTATGGAACCCTGGGAGTTGTAATTTTACAAGGTCTTTAACTTTCTCTAACAAAGGGTGCATCTACACCTGCAAGAAGATGGAGATCTTGTGGCTGGGCCGCCCGGGGTAGTGACCCAGCTGCCAACATTCCATGGTGTGGCCCTTCGCCCTCAGCCATCGGTAAAAGGTCTAGGGGTCCGGCTGGACGCCCATCTGTCCATGGAGGAGCAGATTGGCTGCACCTGCAGGACAGCATTCTACCATCTACGGTTGGCTAAGCGTCTGGCTCCCTACCTCTCCCAATGCGACCTGGCCACGGTGATCCAAGCCACGGTCATCTCGAGGCTCGATTACTGTAATGCGCTCTACATTGGCCTTCCCTTGTCGATGATCCGGAAGCTTAGCTGGTGCAGCATGCTGCGGCTCGCCTCCTTCTGGGTGCCGCAAGAACTGACCGCGCGACGCCACTTCTGCGTGAGCTGCACTGGCTTCCGATTGAATTCGGGTCCTCTTCAAGGTGTTAGTCCTCACTTTTAAGGCCATCTATGGTTTGGGGCCAGTGTACTTGAGGAGCGACTTACCCCTATGTGCCTGTGAGATCACTTCGCTCCGAGGAGCACAATCTCCTCGAGGTGCCTTCCTCGGAACTTGCAGACTAGCCACTACACGGCGGAGGGCATTCTCGGTAGCTGCCCCAAGTCTCTGGAACGGCCTCCCGGAGGAGACCCGCGCCATCCGCTCTCTTTTGCCCTTCCGCAAGGCCTTGAAGACTTGGCTCTTCAGAAAGGCGTTTGGCCCTTGATCCAACCACACGGCCGGCCACGCTGCCTATGGCCCCCAGATTTTACTGTCCCCCCCAGCTCTTGCTGAGGGCTAGTGCTTTTAATAGGTTTTAATTGTTTTGATGTGTAATGTATTTTAACTGTTTAACTGCTTAACTGCTATTACTGTGTTTTTTTCTGCTTCTTTGTAAACCGCTCCGAGCTTCGGAGTGAGCGGTATACGAAATCGAAGTTAATAAATAAATAATAAATAAATAAGTATCTCTATAGACAGACCTGGGCATCTTACGGCCCGCGAGCCGGATACGGCCCATCGGCTGATTCTGACTGGCCCGGGAAGAAGGGCGCTGGGGGCGGGGCCATTTCTGTAAGAGGAAGGGCTGCCGCTGCCGCCATTCCATCACGGGCTGTGGGGCCTGCGTCGGCAGACAGCCTGCCACTCCGGAGAACGATTGGAGGAGCGGCGGCTTTGGAGTGCCTGCCATCCCGGGAGGCGATCCGGTCCTGCAGTGGGAGCAGTCGGCGACCTGCGGCGGCTCATTGCCCTGGCGACCTGGAAGATTTGATCGTCTTCCGGGTCACCAGGGCAATCAGCCGCCACAGGTCGCCGACTGCTCCTGCTGCAGGCCCGGGTCGCCTCCCGGGATGGCAGGCTCTCCAAAGCCAGGATGGCAGGCACTCAGGGCGATCAGCTGATCTAGAATGCCTCTGATGGAACGGCTGGGGGCGAGAGTGGGTAGAGGCTTGCAGCCTCCAATTGTCTGCTACTCTGCTCTGCTGCAGCGGCGGCTGGTTCTGCTTTGTCATCCCCTGGGCTGGGTCCATTGGGCCATTCCATCTTAGGATCCTTCATCTCTTGAGGATGTCAGCCTCCATCTTGGTTCGCACCTTGTCTTCTTGAATTTCATTTTATTTTATTTTAGTGGTTTTTATTATTATTTTATAATAATTTTATAATAATAATATAATAAATAATATAATAATATTATATTATATTATAATTTCAATATATTATAATGTCTATATATACTATAATATAATAATTATGATATTAATACTAATAATATTTGAATATTTCTTGATATATTAATATGTTAATATTAATGATGTGTAATATATAGTAAATATAGTAAATAAATAAATAAATAATGTAGATTAGACTGTAGCTCAGCCTTTAGGTGCGGCCCTCCATAATATTTTTTGGCTCTCATGTGGCCCTTTGGAAAAAAATAATTGCCCACCTCTGCTATAGACCAGGGCTGTCCAACTTCTACCGACCCAAGGGCCGGAATTCTGCTCACTGATCACCTGGGAGGCCGCCCCGGCCACGCCCCGGCCACGCCCCCGGCCACACCTCCCCATGCCATCTGTCACCCAAACGAGGGTTAATATTAACCCCCGTTTGGGTCTCGGTTGGCGAGAGGAGGGTGCCAGGCCGCACCTTCCACCCTCCCCTCGCCATTATCCTCGTTTACTCCCAAGGAGAGGAGGAGGAGGGGGATGCGAGTCCCTCGCCTGCACCTCTCCCTGGGAATAAACCAGGACAAGGGTCCCGGTTTATTCCCAGAGAGAGGCGGAGGGGAACGCGATTCTCCTGCCTCGGCCGCTCCCTGGGAGTCAACCGGGACAAGGGAGGAAGAGGAAGGTTAGTCTGAGGCGGGCGAGTGCGTGAGGCCAAGGGCCTCGCGTCCCCGCCCGCCTCAGACTTACCTGCCTCTTCCTCCCACAGCCTCCACGCGGGACTCGGCCGGCGCTGGAAAGCAGCCGGCTGAGTCCCGTGTGGAGGCCATGGGAGGAAGAGGAAGAGAAGTCTGAGGCGGGCGGGCCCGCGAGACCCGGGGCCTCCCTGTGGCCCTGGCGCGCGACCCATACACTCTTGGTGCAAGGTCGGGCTTGCACCAAGAGTGTATGGGTCGCGCCAGGGCAACAGGGAGGCCCAGGGTCTCACCCTCCCACCCGCCCGCCCGCCTCAGACTTACCTGCCTCTTCCTCCCACCGCCTCCACGCGGGACTCGGCCGGCGCTGGAAAGCAGCCAGCCGAGTCCCGCGTGGAGGCCGTGGGAGGAAGAGGAAGGGAAGTCTGAAGCGGGCGGGTGGGCGCACGAGGCCCTGGGCCTCCTTGCTGCCTTGGCGTGTGACCCATACCCTCTTGGTGCAAGCCCGCGCGCCAGGGCAGTAGGGAGGCCCAGGGCCTCGCGCGCCCACACGCACGCCTCAGACTTACCTGCCTCTTCCTCCCACAGCCTCCACATGGGACACGGCCGGTGCTGGAAAGGTAAGTCTGAGGCGGGCGGGCTCGCGAGGCACTGGGCCTCCCTGCTGCCTTTGGGGCTTCATTTGGGGCGGAGCCGGGAGTCGCTGGCTATTGCAGCGGCCACACCGGGAGCTTACCTTCAGCTCCGGGTGCGGCTGCTGCAGCAGCCAGCGACATGGCGGAGGGCACCTCGCCGCTCCTGCCCTGCTGCGCATGCGTGCAAGCGCCCCCCCCCCCAATGTTTGCCGGGAAAATTTTTTTTATTTCTTTCAGGATGGTAGGGGGGCCGCGTCCAAGGGGCTGGTGGGCCGTGTACGGCCCGCGGGCCGCCTGTTGGACAGGCCTGCTATAGACCATAGAGAGCTATTTTTTGATTTAAGATGTTGGCATGCTGGCTTGTATCCAAACAGAGGATGGGCCGGAGATGTCATTTCCTTGGTCCTCTCATTACAGGCTGCTACTTCCCAGCAGATGTGAGTTGGTGCAATATCAGCCAAGCAGTGTAATTTCTCCAGCAGTGTTGGGCATAGACATCCTGTGATAATGCGGCATGTCTCATTAAGAGCCACATCCACTGTTTTAACGTGGTGAGATGTGTCCCACACTGGGCATGCATATTCAGCAGCAGAGGAGCAAAGTGCAAGAGCAAATGTCTTCACTGTATCTGGTTGCGATCCCCATGTGATCACGGATACACATATAATGCAGTTTAACTGCACTGGGCTGCATATACAGCAGTGTTTCCCAACCAGTTTGCCTGGGCACACTAGTGTGCCATGAGCGATCATCAGGTGTGCCATGGGAAATTGGAACCTCCAGGAAGGGGGGGGGGGAGTCTAGTGTGTTGAAGTATAAAAACCATAAGAAACCTACCTCAATAAAGGCACAAAATTACAACCACCCCCCTCCCCACCCGTTGTCTACTAGGTCTCTCCCTCTCCATGCACTGGGAAGGCCTGCCTCCCTTTCCCCAAGTAGAGACCTCCTCTTGCCTCCTGGGGGTTCTGTGTGGGAAGTTTGGCCCAGTTCTATCATTGGTGGGGTTCAGAATGCTTTTTGATTGTGGGTGAATTATAAATCCCAGCAACTACAACTCCCAAATGTCAAGGTCTATTTCCCCTAAACTCCATCTGTGTTCACATTTGGGCATATTGAGTATTCATGCCGAGTTTGGTCCTGATCCAACATTGTTTGAGTCCACAGTGCTCTCTGGATATAGGTGAACTACAACTCCAAAACCCAAGGTCAATGCCCACCAAACTCTTATAGTATTTTCTCTTGGTTCTGGGAGTTCTGTGCGGGAAGTTTGTGTCTTTCTGCCATTCCTGCCAAGATATCTATGTTGTGTTCATTGAAACAGGCCCAGGTTTCACACTGAGTGTATAAATACATTTAAAAACATATTAACTACATGTATTAGTGTGTTAGAGTGTCATTTTGTGTCATTTAGGTTGGTGGTGTGCCCCAGGATTTTGTAAATGTATAAAATGTGCCGCGGCTCAAAAAAGGTTGAAAAACTCTGATATACAGCAACCACATAATGCAGTTTCAACTGCGATATATGGCAGTGATGCTCAAAATCCTGCACTGAGCCATGGAAGCTCAAGGGGTGCCAAACTGCATTAATTCAGCAGTGTAGATGCACCGGTCTTGAGCTACATGGCTTGATAATAATTGGTCATATCAAAGGATGGAGCCGCTAGCTGGCAGCATTCGCTTCTCCTTGGGCACGTAGCCCCTGACTTTCAGAGCTGCTCATTGCCTCCAGCAAAGACGGCAGACAAGGCTGCAGCCAGAAAGCCAGGCTGCGGAACGGAGTCAGACCTGTGTGGTTGTGACTAGAATTACTGATGGGATGCCAGTGCATGCAGAAGGAAGAAAAGCAATGTCCGACAGCAGGGCCGTAGCCAGGATTTTGATTCGGGGGGCTGAGTTTGGTTCAGGGGGCTGAGACTGGGTGGAAGAGGGTCTACCCTAGCAAACCTTTTGTATTGTTATCCCAATAACCCCATTAATGTGGGATATAATGAGCATGGTGATCAGATCATGATATGAATAAACATAACAGTTTAAATAATGTACCAGCAAGGCCTTTTCGCGGACTACCCTGAGAATTTCGGGGGCTGAAGCCCCCTTAGCCCCCCCCCCCTGGCTACATGCCTGTCCGACAGGCATCATCTCCACATTTGCAGGGAGCGAGTGGAACTCACCGATTGGCCAGAGATACATATCCCACACATGAAAACATGGAAGTTTTCATGTTGTGTTGCCCCATCTATGTTCCCCTATGATGCATTCCCCCCCCCCAACCTTAACAAAAACTCTGTCCCCACTATTGCATTTTTGGGTCCCCTCATTTGCTTATCTCCTACTATTTCTCCCTAGGGTTTTTATCAATTTATCATGTCCATTCGACTTGCCCACCCTATTCCTTGTGTGTGGATTTCTTGTATTTATTTATTATTGTAATTGTATTTTTCTTTTATTATTATTATTTCTGATGTATTTTGTTTTGTATTTTGTATTTCACCGTGTTGTATTGTATTTTAGAAGGGCTTGGCCTCATGTTAGCCGCCCCGAGTCCGCATTGGAGAGATGGTGGCGGGGTATAAATTTTTTTAAAAAATATTATTATTATTAAGTTATTTCTAGAGTCATTTCATCCTGGAGTTGGAGTTCAGGCCTCTCTGAGTCCCCCCTCGAGGATTGAGAAGAGTGGGATAGAAATGATGTAAATAAATAAATAAATTGGAAGAAACCACACGAGCCATCCAATCCAACCCTATTCTGCCAGGCAGGAAGACACAATCAAAGCACTCCTCACGGATGGCCATCTGGCCTCTATTTCGGTGGTTCCCAACTTTAGGTTCTCAAGGTGTTTTGGACTTCAGCTCCCACAATCATGCCCGGATTACCCATAAGGCCAACGAGGCCATGGACTAGAGCGATAGCTCTGAGATTTTGGTGCTTTGTCTCAGGTGCTTGTTGCTCCAGATCACGGACCAAAAACCCTGGTCTGCGCCCCTCTTTCCCCCTCACGGATTTCTCATGTTCCCCTCCTGGCTCCTTCTCCCGGCAAAGTCTCTGCCCCTCTTTCCCCCTTTCTGTCTGGCTCCTCCAAAGTCTCCTCTCTCTCTCTCTCTCTCTCTCTCTCTCTCTCTCATGCGCTCTCTCTCTCTCACGCTTTCTCTCTCGCATGCTCTCTCTCTCGCGTGCGCTCTCTCTCCCTCTCTCGTGCTCTCTCTCTCCCACACTCTCTCTCTCGCATGCTCTCTCTCTCGCGTGTGCTCTCTCTCGCTCTTTCGCTCGCGCTCTCTTGCATGTGCTCGCTCTCTCTCGCACGTGCTCTCTCTCTTGTTTTTGTTTTTATTTGTAATAGGTCTTTTTCTTTGCTGTCAAGATGTTTTGTTAACAGTTTGGTTTTTTGCTTGTTTAATTTAAATCCGGCCAGATTCCCAAAGACCTCAAATTTGCTTAAGCCATTTATTAATATCTTTTAGAGGATTTTCAATAATGCAGACGACATCATCCGCATAAACTCTCAGTTTATAATTCTGTGATGATATGCGGGACCCTCTAAGCTCTGTATCCTTGTTAATGTCTTGTACTAGTAATTCCATAACCAATATAAAGAGCAAAGGAGAGAGCGGGCAGCCTCTATCGTATTTTGAAAATAATAACCCATATCAAATTCCTTTGTTAGTAGTTTTAGAAAATCCCAATTTATTTTGTCGAAGGCTTTCTCCGCATCTATAAATAAAAGAGCTAATTTTTTTCATTATGTTTCTCATAATATTTGAGTATATTTATTAGCATTCTAGTATTATCCTTAATGTGCCTATTTGGTAAAAACCCGGTTTGTTCAGGGGATATCCATTCTTTTAAAAACTTCTTTAATCTTTCTGCAATTATTATTGTAAAAAATTTTATAATCTGTGTTTAATAGCGATATCGGTCTATAATTTTTTGTATTCGTTGTTTCAGTATTTTCTTTATGAATCAGGGTTATATTTGCTTTATCCCATGATTTGGGTATTTCTTTTGTTTCTCTTATTCCATCAAATATTTCTTTTAATAGGGGAGTTAATTCATTTTTATAAGTTTTGTAAAAAAAAAACGGCTGTAAAGCCATCTGGACCGGGGGCTTTGTTGTTTTTTAATTTCTTAATTTCTCAATGCCTCTGTCTATTTCTGCAATAGTGATTGGGCCATTTAGTATCTCCATTTAGTACCTGGGCCTCCATTGTCAGCAGTGAGTCCAACTGGACTCCCAGACTTTTTACTGAAGATGGCAGGCGTAATGCCTCAACGTCCAGAGTAGGCAGCCGGCATTCTCCCCCACCCGGGCGACCCAGCCATAGGATCTCCGTCTTCGATGGATTCACCCTCAACTGGCTAGCTCGTAGCCATCAAGTCACGGCCTCAAGGCACAGATGGAAATTATTGGGTATGGAGTCCGGCCGGCCATCCATTCTCAGCACAAGCTGGGTGTTATCAGCGTACTGATGGCACTCCAGACCAAAGCTGTGCACCAGTCGGGCAAGTAGACGCATATAGATGTTAAATAACAGAGGAGAGAGAATAGCCTCCTGAGGGACCCCACAGCTTCTTCCATCTGAACATTAGGAAGAAGTTTGCTCGTGCCTGAAGATGCGTCCCTAATTTCTGGAGCTGCAGAAAATCAAGCAAGTTCTATCTTCATTATGACATCATCAATGTCATTTTTAGGGTTTTGTTTAAAAGTGAGCATGACTACTGTGTTGAAGTGGTTAATTTTGTGCTCCGACGCCGCTTCTAAGCATGCACGGAGGTTTTCGCGCAGGCGCAGTTGCTCCAGAGCTGAAGTTGAGCGCAGGAGCAACTGCACATCCGCGAAAACTTCCGTGCATGCCCAGTAGCTCCCTTGCGCAGAAGCCTGTAAGCAAAGCACTCCCTATTGGGCAGGTAGGGAGTGCTTCCCTCTCCCTTGTCTCCGCGCGTGCGCGTTGCAGGAAGGAGAAAAGAATCAGTGAAGGAAGTGTAAGTGAAGGAATGAATGAAGGGCTTTCCTCTTCCTCCTCTGCGATCTCTTCTCTCCCTCCTTCCTTTCTTCGGCACTATTTCTGTCTAGACCTGAGGGGCCTGAGGCCATGAGGAGTCCAAAACACCTAGAAGGAGGGCCCAAGTTTGCCCAGGCCGCGCTGCCTGTATTCGACCTCATTTGAACATTTTGGCTGTTTTTCTATTTACATTTACATTGGGATCCTAATTTTGGACTTATGGGAGACTCCTATGAATTATGAGATGGGTGGTAGGTAATAGATTCTGATTTTGATGCATTTACATTGCATTTTTTGTTGATTATTATACAGTTCTGCTTAATATTGTCATACAATAAAAATACAATATAACAATAGAATAATGATATATTTTATATTACATGTAATATTACAAACAATATTGCAGTATAGTGGTATTGTACAAAATATTAATATATAATATTTTATTTTACTTTTATTTTGGGTTATTTGAGTTTGAAAATATTCAGTAGATGATAATTTTATTGAAATAAATAATTTTATTTATTATTTTATTATAATAATATAATAGAATGTTATATTGTATTATAATGTCAATATATTATAATATAATTATATTGTAATGTAGTATAATATAATTATGATATAATATAGTATGAGTATGGTATAATACAGGGCTGTCCAACTGGCGGCCCCGGGGCCGGATCCGGCCCCGTAGTCTATTGGACACAGCCCCAGCTCCTCCTCCTTTTCGGCGCCCTCCCTACCTAGGGCGGGGGCCGAAAAAGGGCAGAAGGCGGCGCCAACAGCAGCACGTCACAGGCCTGGCGTGATCGCGCTGCTCCTGGCGCCGCCTCTTTCTCTGCGCCCAGGCCCTCCCTTCCTAGGGCGGAGGGGTGCCGAAAGGAGGAGTAGGCGGTGCCAAGAGCAGAGCGTCACAGGCCTGGCGTGACGCTCTGCTCTTGGCGCTTCTACCTCCTTTTCGCGCCCCCTCCGCCCTAGGGGGGGGCGCCGAAAGGAGGAGAGGCGGTGCCAAGGGGCAGCGCGCCACGCCAGGCCTGTGACGCGCTGCTGTTGGCGCTGCCTTCTGCCCTTTTCGGGCCGCTTTAGGAGGGGCGGGCCTGGGGTTGGGGGCGGGCCTGGGGCGGGGCCTGGGGCGGGGCTGAGCGGCCCCCTAGGTCATCAGTGACCGCTTATCCGGCCCTGGACCCCGTAGAAGTTGGACAGCACTGGTATGATATATTGTATATACATTGATACAATATAATACTACTAATGGTATTGTGATATTATAATTGTATATTTGTTTTACATGGGGAAATAATGTTTTTTGGGGCACCAAAATAATGTTCGCCTACCATTTCAAATTACCTTAGACCGCCCCTGCCTGAGAGGCTGACCTGTAGTTAAGCCTTGGTGCTGCAGAGTTAGAGCTTTCCTGTCAGCGAAGCGAGAGTGTAGCTTCAGCTGGGGAATCTGTTTAAGGCTGTGAGAATACAGTCCTGGTGAGCTGAGCTTGCGAGCCAGCTAGTTTTATTGTAAAGCCTGAGGGCTAAATAAGGACAAGTGTCCACAAGGCCAGAGTGCCTATGTATTGGAAGAGTTAGATGCTGATATAGCTGAGGGCTAGCGGTAGTTAAGTACTGCAATCTATTAGATGTCATAACTAGAACATTTGTAACCTTTTAAGTCGTGCCTCCTCGGAAGAGTTATACAAAATATTTAAATCAAGCTTTTGTGCCAGAATAAACTGTTGATTGTTAGTTCATCTTTTTTTGGCGGCTTCAGAGCTAATAGGAGCACCACAGATATGGTTTTTGCCCTTAGACAACTGCAAGAGAAATGTCGAGAGCAGAACAAAGGACTCTATGTAACATTTGTCGATCTCACCAAAGCCTTCGACACTGTGAGCAGAAAAGGTCTGTGGCAGATCCTGGAACGTCTAGGATGTCCCCCCCAAATTCCTCAAAATGATTATCCTGTTACATGAAGGCCAGCACGGTCAAGTCAGATATGGCGATGCTCTCTCGGAGCCCTTTCTCATAACTAATGGAGTGAAACAAGGTTGTGTTCTTGCACCAACCCTATTTACAATTTTCTTCAGCATGATGCTCCAAAGGGTTACGGCAGACCTCGAAGAAGACGGCATATATATATGCTATCGTACTGATGGTAGCTTGTTCAACTTAAGCCGTCTGAGGGCTCGCACGAAGACTCTAAACTATCTAGTCCGTGAGCTGCTTTTTGCAGATGATGCTGCCCTTGTCGCCCATTCAGAAGCAGCCTTGCAGCGCCTCACATCTTGCTTTGCAGCAGCTGCAGAGCTGTTTGGGCTGGAAGTCAGCCTGAAGAAAACGGAAGTTCTCTACCAGCCCGCACCACAGGAAGAACACCATCATCCCCACGTCAGCATAGGCACATCTGTGCTTAAGTCCGTTCAGCAGTTCACCTACCTGGGAAGCATCATCTCTTCAGACGCTAAGATTGACAAAGAGATAGATCACAGACTATCAAAGGCATATAGTGCATTTGGAAGGCTTCACAAAAGAGTCTGGAGCAACAAGAACCTGAGGCAAAGTACCGAAATTAGTGTGTACAAAGCTATCATACTGTCCATCCTCCTCTATGGGTCTGAAACATGGGTCACCTATCACCAGCACCTACGACTCCTCGAACGCTTTCATCAGCACTGTCTTCGCACAATCCTGAATATACACTGGACAGACTATGTGACTAATGTTGCTGTCCTTGAGCAAGCAGGGATCACCAGCATTGAGGCCATGCTATTGAGAACACAGCTGCGCCGGGCAGGGCACATCTCTAGGATGGAGGACCACCGCCTCCCAAAGATACTACTCTATGGTGAACTCGCCACGGGTCAACGCAAGAGAGGTGCCCCCAAAAAGAGATATAAGGACTCCCTGAAACAACATCTCAGGCTCGGCCAGATTGATCACCAACAATGGTCCACCCTGGCTTCACATCGGGAGGCATGGAGATGCACTATCCACAATGCTGCGGCCTCTTTCGAGAAGACACGGCGAATGAGTCTCGAAGAGAAACGACAACGCAGAAAGAACCGCAACTTGGAAACAGCACCACCCAAGGAGACTTTCTGCTGTGCTTTCTGCAACCGAACTTGCCTATCTCAGATTGGCCTTTTTAGTCATCAACGCGCTTGTAAAAAGCATGGGATGAGTCCTTCCTGAATCTTCGTTCGCGAAGTAATGCCGAGAGAGAGAGAGAGTTGGTTCATCTAAAAAACCTCTCTGTGCCATTGATTTCAAAGTCAAGCCTCGGTTTAAAAGTTTATTCCTGTCTCACAAGAACCCTCATTACCCTCACAAAGAGCTTTCCTCACAAAAGTGTTCCAGATTAGTTTCTCTCTCATCAAATGGTGGCAGCAGTTTGAAGGCAAATATTCGCATAGTAAAGTAGTGACGTGGCAGTGGGTGAGATAGCGTACCCTGCCACGGTGTAAAAGTTGGTGTGCGGATAGTGGAGCCTTCACAAATTGGTGGCAGCGGTGGGATTGCCTGCCCTGCCACGGTTTAAGTAAAGTGAACAGTAAATAACGATTGCGTGAGCAAGCGTGACACACCTCGCGCCAAGAAACAAGCAGACACGTTGGTTGGAAAGTGGTTGGATAATATTGGCCACAACTCGTTTATTGAAAACAGGAACAAAGAGGTTGGCGGCCATGCTTGGGTCCTGGATCATGATAGACGGCCCCCGAAAATGTCCAGAGATGATAGCAAGCCAGGGGTGCGAGCGGCCAATGCCTGTCCACGTAAACTCAGCACCCCAGTGGGCCTGGGCGTTATCCCCCTAACAACCAAGGGGTGATAAGCCAACCTGATCCAGGGGCCAAGCCAAACGCCACACGCCGAACACGGAGCTGCGACAAAGACAAGAAAATGGTAGCCCAAACACGATACTAAAAGAACAGGTACATAAACAGAACAAAACCAACAATGCAATGAACTGTTTTATGTGTTTTATGTGTAAGTCGCCCGGAGCACTGATGTGGAGGGCGACTCATAAATAATAAAATCAATCAATCAATCAATCAATGAGTAGGGAGGGTGGGAGGCAAAAGCGGCCTGCCTCCAAATGAGGCCAGGCGGTCCCGGGCAGCAAAAGATACCTGCCCGGGCGGAGGTCTGGGCCAGCCGGAAGCAGCGAGGGGGCAGGGCGGGGCCAGCCCCCTCATTGGCCGGCTGGCCTGAATGGCGGGAGACCTTCCTGCCACGGAGGGGGCTTCTGGGAAGAAGAAGCTCCCCCCGGGCAATAAGATGGCGGGAGGGCAGTGCCGCTCCGCAACCCGACGTGGCCGGTGAGTCGGCCACGCCCATTGCGTGAGCAAGCGTGACACACCTCTCGCCAAGAAACAAGCAGACACGTTGGTTGGAAAGTGGTTGGATAATATTGGCCACAACTCGTTTATTGAAAACAGGAACAAAGAGGTTGGCGGCCATGCTTGGGTCCTGGATCATGGTAGACGGCCCCCGAAAATGTCCACGGCCTGCCTCCGAATGAGGCCAGGCGGTCCCGGGCAGCAAAAGATACCTGCCCGGGCGGAAGTCTGGGCCAGCCGGAAGCAGCGAGGGGGCAGGGCGGGGCCAGCCCCCTCATTGGCCGGCTGGCCTGAATGGCGGGAGACATTCCCGCCACGGAGGGGGCTTCTGGGAAGAAGGAGCTCCCCCCGGGCAATAAGATGGCGGGAGGGCAGTGCCGCTCCGCAACCCGACGTGGCCGGTGAGTCGGCCACGCCCATTCTTTTCACTACTCCTTCCTTTTGTGGTTCCAGGGTGGGATTGTCTTCTGGTGAGTCACCCTTGTGTGAGCCAGCTCTGCATAGCCCCGGGGAAAAAAGGTCCATGGCTGTGGTATTGCAGCCTTATTCCTTGCCACTGTTCCAAAGAGCACAGATTGGGTGGCCAGGGGTGGGGTGGGGGGATGAAAACCCATTAACTTTCCCCCTGCAAAATGCTGCCCATTGATTTGCTCAAGGCCATTTGCTGTGACAAAGTGCTAAAACTTCTCTAAGCAGCAAGTGAGCAGGGGCCTCTGCCAAGGAGCTTGGGTTTCAAAGCCACACTTTCATAGTCACTGCGAAATCTTGGCAGTGTTTGCAAAGCTTCATGCCAACCTAATTTTTGAGCGACAGGAAAGAGTGACAGGAGCTCTTGTAGTGGTGCAGGAAAGAAGTCCCTTTCTCTGCCTGTATGGATCTATTGTTTGCAAACCATCATAACAACGTGTTGTTCTTATCACTACAGTAAAGTCTCGCTTATCCAACATTCACTCATCCAACGTTCTGTATTATCCAACGCAGTCTGGCTCCCGCCCAAATCCACAGCAGTTTCGATACGTTGCAAAAATTTGGTGCTAAATTCGAAAATGCAGTAATTATTACTACGTAACTATTTATTTATTTATTTATTTCGTATATTTCTATCCCGCCCTTCTCCCTACAAGGGGGACTCAGAGCGGCCCCACATGAGCACCAAAAGAGGCTAACAACATGAATAGAATAAAATTACAATTTACAATAAAAATCATTTTAAAACATTAGGCATCATTATCAGTGTATTGAATTGCTTTTTCTGTCGATTTGCAATCCAAAACACCGGACTGTGGCACAGTTGGCTAGGAGTCAGCTGCACTAAATCCCCACTGTCTGAAAAGTCATGTGTTCGAAGCCAGCCCGGGTCGGAGTAAGCTCCCGACCATTTATCCAGCTGGCTGTTGACCTTTGGGAGTAAATGTGGCATAATGGCTAGAATTTGGGACTGTGACTTGGGATGATTAGGATTCGCTTATGTAAACCAGTTTGAGCCCCTTGCTGAGAGAAAGGCAGGGAAAGGAAGGAAGGAAGGAAGGAAGCGTTTCCAATTTCACTCCAAGTCATGAACCACATCTCTTTTCTCAGGCCATCCTCAAATATTTATGAGATAATGTATATAGGAGGAAAATTTGTATATCCCACCTTCTATAAAGACAACTATAGATCCTATAAACATAGCTATTGTCAGCCCTCCATATTTGTGGAGCTGTTTGGGCTGGAAGTCAGCCTGAAGAAAACGGAAGTCCTCTACCAGCCCGCACCACAGGAAGAACACCATCATCCCCACGTCAGCATAGGCAAATCTGTGCTTAAGTCCGTTCAGCAGTTCACCTACCTGGGAAGCATCATCTCTTCAGATGCCAAGATTGATAAAGACATAGATCACAAATTAGCAAAGGCAAATAGTGCATTCGGAAGGCTTCACAAAAGAGTCTGGAGCAACAAGCACCTGAGGAAAAGCACCAAAACCAGTGTGTACAGAGCTATCATACTGTCTATTCTCCTCTATGGGTCTGAAACATGGGTCACCTATCACCAGCACCTACGACTCCTCGAACGTTTTCATCAGTGCTGTCTTCACACAATCCTAAATATACACTGTACCGACTATGCGACGAATGTTGCGGTCCTTGAGCAAGCAGGAATCACCAGCGTTGAGGCCATGCTATTGAGAACACAGCTGCGCTGGGCAGGGCACATCTCTAGGATGAAGGACCACTGCCTCCCAAAGATACTACTCTATGGTGAACTCACCACGGGTCAGCACAAGAGAGGCGCCCCCATAAAGAGATATAAGGACTCCCTGAAACAACACCTCAAGCTCGGCAACAATGGTCCCTCCTGGCCTCACATCGGGAGGCATGGAGACGCACTATCCACAATGCTGCGGCCTCTTTCGAGAAGACAAGCCCAACGGGTCTCGAAGAGAAACGACAACGCAGAAAGAACCGCAACTTGGAAACAACATCACCCAAGGAGACTTTCTGCTGTGCTTACTGCAACCGGACTTGCCTATCTTGGATTGGCCTTTTTAGTCATCAACGCCCTTGTAGAAAGCGTGGGATGAGTCCTTCCTAAATAATCTTCGTTTGTGAAGTACTGCCAAGAGACAGACATATTTGTGGGTTTATCTTTTGCAGACCTCACAATCTCTGAGGATGCCTGCCATAGATGCAGGCGAAACGTTGGGAGAGAATGCTTTTGGAACATGGCCATACGGCCCAAAAAAAACTTACAGCAACCCTTTTGCAGATTTGATTATTCTTGGATTAATATGTTCCCTCTAGGAATCTCTGGGTCAATTTCTGGATTTTAGACCAAACTTTCAAAGAAAGATTCAAAGTAAAGTAAAGGTCAAGGTTTTCCCCTGACATTACCGTCTAGTCGTGTCTGACTCTGGGGGATAGTGCTCATCTCCATTTGTAAGCCGAAGAGCCGGCGTTGTCCATAGACACCTCCAAGGTCATGTAGCTACCATGACTGCATCAGAGTCCTTTATGCAAATACTCCCTTAGTGGCAACCAATCTCCTCTGTTTGGTGCCTTATAATGTTGGAGTTCTGAGGCTGGCCAAACAGAGTCCTTTATGCAAATAATCCCACAGTGGCAACCAATCGAAACGCTGCCACATATTCCTCCGCACCTCCGCCCGCAAACACTGACTTTTATTATATGCATAGATAGATAGATAGATAGATAGATAGATAGATAGATAGATTTACATCATTTATATTCCGCCCTTCTCACCCCGCAGGAAACTCAGGGAGGATTACAATGTATATATACAGGCAAACATTCAATGCCACAGACACACAACATATATAGACAGACACTCAGAGGCAATTTAACATTCCAGCTTCCGACCACCAGGGGGAGCTGTCTCATTCCTTCATTCTTTTGCATACTTCCTGGAGATTTGTGGCCTCATAAATCAGTTAAATTACCTTCCTGCAGAAGCAGTACTTACTGATCTACTCACACTTGCATGTTTTTGAACTGCTAGGTTGGCGGAAGCTGGGCCTAACAGCGGGAGCTCACCCCGCTCCCTGGATTCAAACCGCCAACGTTTTGGTCAGCAAGTTCGGCAGCTCAGCAATTTAACCTGCGGTGCCACCAAGAGACCTATCCAAAGTACAGTACTGCATCTTTTGGGAGCTAGGTTTCAGAAGTATGGCTAGTGTCTTGAATGGTTCAGACTAGAATTCAGTGCATATGGACACTATGTATCTTATGCCACTGTCTCATTTCATGTGCCACAGCTGGCATTTGAGGCTTTGGGAGAAGCTGAAAACAATGAAAATGCAAAATTCTACATTTAGGCCACAAAAACCAAATGCACACATATTGGGTGGGAGATACCGTACTTGGCTTAGCAGTAACATATTTGAACTTGACCCAGCAGTGTGATGCTGCAGCAAAAGGGGCAAATAACATCCTAGCCACAGGTTCTCAGTCAAGAGAAACAATAGTAACACCGGGACTGTGGCACAGCTGGCTGGGAGTCAGCTGCATAAGGTCTCTACTGACCAGAAGGTCATGAGTTCGAGGCCTGCCCGGGTCGGGGTAAGCTCTCGACCTAATTGTGTAGCTTGTTGTCGACCTTTGCAGCCCGAAAGACAGTTGCACCTGTCAATCTAGGTACCACTTTGGGGAGGCTAATTTAACTGATTTACGAGGCCACAAATCTCCAGGAAGTATGCAAAAGAATGAAGGAATGAGACAGCTCCCCCTGGTGGTCGGAAGCTGGAATGTTAAATTGCCTCTGAGTGTCTGTCTATATATGTTGTGTGTCTATGGCATTGAATGTTTGCCTGTATATGTACATTGTAATCCACCCTGAGTTTCCTGCGGGGTGAGAAGGGCGGAATATAAATGATGTAAATCTATCTATCTATCTATCTATCTATCTATCTATCTATCTATGTATATAATAAAAGTCAGTGTTTGCGGGCGGAGGTGCGGAGGAATATGTGGCAGCGTTTCGATTGGTTGCCACTGTGGGATTATTTGCATAAAGGACTCTGTTTGGCCAGCCTCAGAACTCCAACATTCTAAGGCACCAAACAGAGGAGATTGGTTTCCACTAAGGGAGTATTTGCATAAAGGACTCTGATTGGCCATCTACATTCCAACATTCTAAGATGACACAGAGGGAAAAGGAAAGGCCTCAGGCAGTCAGTCACTGCAGCCCACAGCAATGACGGATCACACTTGGCACACAGAGGCCCAATGGCCCAGCTGCATTCTGTTTTGCTGGCCAATCAGAGTCCTAAATACATATAGTTCCTCAGTGGCAAGCAATGCCCTCTGTCTGGTGCCTTAGATTGTTGGAGTTCTGAGGCTGGCCAATCTGGTGTGGTTTATGGCAGCATGGCCCACATATGATGGGATTTCCAGTACCTTCACCCGATTCATTTCCCACAGAACATTGTAGCCCCTACAAATCACAGACCAGGCCCAAACTTGGCACACAGAGCCCCCATGACCCACTCTACATCCTACTGCAGTTTGAAGGAGGATGCGCCACAGATGATGGGACTTGCAGTACCTTCACTCGCCCGAGACCGCTGCAACCCTCATCCAATGAATGATCAAGACCAAACGTGACACACAGAGCCCCCATGAACCACTCTATCTTCTACTGCAGTTTGGAGGAGGGTGGACCGTGGATGATGGGACTTGAAGTACCAAAGACCAACCTTGGCACACAATGCCTTTCTCAAATAACCCGGGCACCACCGGGTCCCCAAGCTAGTAAATAAATAAATGAATGAATGAATAAATAAATATAGTAATAGTTGGAAGAATTGTTCTACCTGAATATTAGAATTCAATGTGATACTCAAAGGTGTAGCTTGGGATGGTGCCAAAATGAGATTGCCACAGAGAAAAATAATTTCACCCCCATAACGCCTTTCTTCATTCCCAAAATTTTCAGCTTTGGAAAAAGCGAGACACTGAAAATGGTTCATACTAGCTTTTCTGTTTGCTATGTTCACATTCCCTTAGCCGCAGGCCCGGATCAGGCCCTTTTGCCGCCCAAGGCCAAAGGGTCTGCCTTCGCCCCTCCCCTGGCTCCGCCCCTCCCCTCCCCCTGCTCCGCCCCTCCCCCTCCCCGCCTCCTCGCCGGATTGAAGGAAGGAGGGCGGGGGGAGGAGAAAGAGGCGCCCTCCCGCCGTGCGTCCTGTGCGCCACCCACCCCTTTTCAGCGGGGCTGGCGCGACGCAAGGGAGGAGGGGCGGTGGCGCAGCTTCCCCCTGCCTGGCGACGCCAAGCCAGAGAGGAGGCAGAGAGGAGTCCCGCCACCGCCCCTCCTCCCTTGCGTGGCGTGATGACGCAAGGGAGGAGGGGCAGCGGCGCGGCTTCGCCTCCCTGGCTTGGCGTCGCCAAGCAGGGAGGAGGAGGCGGAGAGAATTCACGCCACTGCCCCTCCTCCCTTGCGTCGTCATGCCCTTTTCAGGCCGGCTTTAGGAGGGAGGGCGGATCGGCTCCGTGCCGGCGAGGAGGGGCGGAATCAGGGGCGGAGCCGATCCTCCCTCCCTCCTAAAGCAGAGCCGAGGGGAGCAGAGCAAAGGGAGGGGGCGGCCGCGCATGCGCCCTTAAAAATTTTTTTTGAAAAAATTGGGGGGTCCGGATCTGCTGCCCCCCCAAAAGTGCCGCCTGAGACCATGGCCTAGGGTGGCCTTATGGGTAATCCGGGCCTGCTTAGCCTTCCCCTTTCCTTTGGATGTCTAAACTCTTATTTCTAAATGCTCACCTGAAGTTTTCAGTCCTGGAAATCGGGAGACTCAGAGGAGAGGAAAAGATTTTTTTTTCCAGTTCTGAGACATAATGGAACAATATGTTCCCAACTCTTCCATGCCTTTGAAAAACATGACTGTAATGCTTTGGGGAATCAATAAAATAGCACTTTTGAAGTACAGATCTCAAAAGTACACGTCCCAATCAATTTAGGGCTTTGAACCTCATCATGGACACCATGGTGCCGGGTGTTACCTTGGAGGTGGTTCCGGTGAGGGTTCACATTGTTTTAAGAAGCCTCGAAATTCACAAGTGCGCCACTGCTTGAGAGCCATTCCTCTCCAGAATACATCTTTCCAAAGGAAGATTATATTTCAAGGCATCCAATAGCCTCAATATTTAGTTCTGGATCCTTTCCCCCATAATTTTATTTATTTATTTATTCAATTTTATATTCCGCTCCTCCCTGCAGGCTCGGGGCGGATCACAACATACAATAAAAACGTACAATAAAAGCATACCATAAAATGCAATGCATAACAGTCGTATACAACGAAGATTACAGTTCTTAACTCAGGCATAAGCATGCCGTTACACTCAGATTTAGCTAAACGCCAGTCTAAAAAGAGCGGTCTTACACGCTCTTCGAAAAGGGGCGAGCTCAGAGATCGCCCGAGTGTGGTCAGGAAGCGAGTTCCAGAGCACAGGAGCCGCGACAGAAAAGGCTCACTGTCTCGTAGTGGACAAATGGCAGGAGCGGATCAATGGAATAACCAACAGGTTCTGCTCTTCCGAGCGTAGTGATCTCGGGGGAACATACGGGGTAAGGTGGTCCCTTAGGTACACAGGCCCTAGACCAGTGGTTCTCAACCTGGGGGTCGGGACCCCTGGAGGGGTCACGAGGGGGTGTCAGAGGGGCCGCCAAAGATCATCACAAAACACAGCATTTTCTGTCGATCATGGGTTGTGTGTGGGAAGTTTGCCCCAATTCTATCTTTGGTGAAGTTCAAAAGGCTCTTTGACTGCAGGTGAACTATAAATCCCAGCAACTACAACTCCCAAATGTCAAGTCTATTTTCCCCAAACTCCACCAGTGTTCACATTTGGGCATATTGATATTCATGTCAAGTTTAGTCCAGATACATCATTGTTTCGAGTTGACAGTGCTCTCGGGATGTAGGTGAACTACAACTCCAAAACTTAAGGTCAATGCCCACCAAATCCTTCCATTTTCTGTTGATCATGGGAATTCTGTGTCCCAAGTTTGGTTCAATTCCTCCATTGGTGAGGTTCAGAATGCTCTTTGATTGTAGGTGAACTATAAATCACAGCAACTACAACTCCCAAATGACAATCTCTCCCTCCAATCCCACCAGTATTCAAATGTGGGCATATTGGGTATATGTGCCAAATGTGGTCCAGTGAATGAAAATACATCCTGCATATCAGATATTTACATTACACTTCATTACAATAGCAAAATCACAGTTGTGAAGTAGCATTGAAATAATTATATGATTGGGGGTCACTACAACATGAGGAACTGTATTAAGGGGTCACAGCATTAGGAAGGTTGAGAACCACTGCCCTAGATCGTGAGTGGCCTTAAAGGTTAAAACCAATACCTTGAAGGCAATTCGGTACTCGATGGGAAGCCAGTGCAGTTGCCGGAGGATGGGAGTGATGTGCTCCCTCACTGGTGCTCCCACCAGCAAGCGAGCAGCGGCATTCTGCACCAGCTTGAGTTTCCGGATTGTCGACAAGGGAAGGCCAACATAGAGGGTGTTACAGTACTCCAGTCTCAAGATGACCGTCGCTTGGATCACCGTGGCCAGGTCGTCCCTGGACAGGTAGGGTGCCAGTCACCTAGCCTGTCGTAGATGGAAAAACGACGTTTTGCTAACCATGGAGACCTGGGTCTCCATGGATAGCAAGGGGTCCAATTGGACACCCAGGCTCTTAACAAGGGATGACGGGCTACGTTACTTGCCATCCAGGGTAGGCAACCGGTTCTCATCCAGCCCAGTGCGACTGGGCCACAAGATCTCCGTCTTCGACGGATTCATCTTCAGCCGGCTGGCACACAGCCATCCAGTCACGGCTTCAAGGCAAAGATGGAAACCAGGGGCGGTCTAAGGTAATTTTAAATGGTAGGCGAACATTATTTTGATACCCCCCCCAAACATTATTTTGCCGCCCCATGTAAAACAAATATACAATTATAATATCACAATACCATTAGTAGTATTATATTGTATCAATGTATATACAATATATTATACCATACTCATACTATATTACATCATAATTATATTATACTACATTACAATATAATTATATTATAATATATTGACATTATAATATAATGTAACATTCTATTATATTATTATTATAAAATAATAAAATTATTTATTTAAATAAAATTATCCTCTACTAAATATTTTCATTACTTCTATAAAACTCAAATAACCCAAACTAAAGTAAAATAAAATATTATATATTACTATTTTGTACAATACCACTATACTGCAATATTGTTTGTAATATAAAATATATCATTATTCTATTGTTATATTGTATTTTTATTATATTGTATGACAATATTAAGCAGAACTGTATAATAATCAACAAGAAATGCAATGTAAATGCATCAAAATCAGAATATATTACCTACCACCCGACTCATAATTCATAGGAGTCTCCCATAAGTCCAAAATTAGGATCCCAATGTAAATGTAAATAGAAAAACAGCCAAAATGTTCAAATGAGGTCGAATACAGGCAGCGCGGCCTGGGCAAACTTGGGCCCTCCCTCCTTCAGGTGTTTTGGCCTCCAACTCCCACAACTCCTCATAGCCTCAGGCCCCTCAGGTCTAGACAGAAATAGAGCCAAAGAAAGGAAGGAGGAAGAGAAGAGGTCACAGAGGAGGAGGAGGAAAGCCCTTCATTCATTCCTTCACTTACACTTCCTTCGCTGATTCTTTTCTCCTTCCCTGCAAACGTGCGGGGGGCAGAGACATAGGGAGAGGGGAAGCGCTCCCTGCCTGCCCAATAGGGAGTGCTTTGCTTACAGGCTTCCGCGCAAGGGAGCTACTGGGCATGCGTGGAGGTTTTCGCGCATGTGCAGTTGCTCCTGTGCTCAACTTCAGCTCCGGAGCAACTGCACCTGCGTGAAAACCTCCCGCGTGCCCAGAAGCGGCATCGGAGCGCACAAGGCCAGGGTCAAAAAGCAGGCAGCTGCAGCACTGTCTGAGGAACATCAGCAGGGCCAGGATGGCGCCCCATGCGGCCAGGATGGCGCCCCCTTCCCAGATGGCGCTCTAGGCGGCCGCCTACTTGGCCTATCTTGTAGGACCGCCCCTGATGGAAACAATCGGGTACGGTATCCGGCCTGCCGTTCATTCTCAGCAAAAGCTGGGTGTCGTCAGCGTACTGATAACACTCCAGACCAGTGCTGTCCAACTTCTAACCAGCCAAGGGCCGGAATCCAGGTCACTGATGACTTGGGGGGCCACCTGGCCCCGCCCTGGCCCCTGCCCCCGGCCCCGCCCCCGGCTCCCGGGATGCTTTGGGAGAGAGGGAGGAGCCACGGGGGACCCCTCCTCCCTTCCAAGGCATCGCGGAAGTCGCGGAAGCCAGCGCCGGCTTCATCCGCTGCCGTGATGCCTTGGACCCCCTCTCCCTTCCAAGTTATCGCGGCAGCCGCGGAAGCCAGTGCGGGCCTCCTCCTCCTCCTTCCCGGCGCGGGTGCCGCGATGCCTTGGAATGGAGGGGGGTCCCCCGTGGCGCCCTCTCCCTTCCAAGGCATCATGGCAGCGGATGAAGCCGGCGCTGGCTTCATCCGCTGCCGTGATGTCTTGGACCCCCCTCCCTTCCAAGGCATCACGGCAGCCGTGCCGGAAGGAGGAGGAGGAGGCTCGCCCCCTCGCTCCCTTCCCGGCGCAGCCGGTGTTCCGATCGCCTCCTCCTCCTTTCCCCCCAGCACCACGGCGATCGGAACACCGGCTGCGCCGGGAAGGAGGAGGAGGCCCACCTCCTCGCACCCCCGCCCTTTCCGGCGCAGCCGGTGTCCCGTGCGCCGCGGCGGCAGGGAAAAAGGAGAAGGAGGAGGGAGAATTCTCCCTCCTCCTCCTCTTTCCCCCCGCCCGCGCCTTTGCCCGGATCCCGGGTGCCAGCGCGCGGGGGGGAAAGAGGGACGAAGGAGAAGGTCGTCAGCTGACGGCCTTCTCCTTCGTCCCTCATCTTTCCCCCGCCCGTGCCCTTGCCCCGATCCCGGAGCGCCGGTGCGGGGGGGGAAGGAGGAGGGGTGAAGGAAGAAGAAGGCAGCCAGCTGACTTCCTCCTCCTTCGCTCCTCCTCCTCCCAGCGGACGCCCGCCGCGGCTCCATCGCGAGCCGCGGTGCGGGATGGGAAGGAGGAGGGGCGAAGGAGGAGGAGCCAGCTCACTTCCTCCTCCCTGCCCCGCCTCCCCCTCCCCCCCCGGCCACCATTAAAAAAAAATTAGATTTTTTTTAAAAAATTAAAAATGGCGGCCGGGGGGCATAGCGGGGGCCATGTCCAACAGGCTGGGGGCCGTGTACGGCCCCTAGCCTGTTGGACAGCCCTGCTCCAGACCAAAGTCCCGAACCAGCTGGGCCAGGGGGCGCATATAGATGTTGAATAATAAGGGCGAGAGGATGGCCCCCTGGGGGACCCCACAACTTAATGGGAGCCTCCCGGAGCCTAGGTAATTCCTAGGACCTTTAAAAAAACAAGACAGCTGCAAAAGACAAACCAAATATTTGTCCCTGCAGCAAAGCACTTGTCATCATGAATCATTATCAACCGCCCTACTCAAGTCTTACATATTCAAGGCAAGGGTAGCTTTGTTGAATGAGGCTCTCCAACTAGTAGGGTAGTTCAACAATTTCGGATATGCCCGAATTTTGGAAGTTTTTCGGATACTTCCAACTTTTACAGCAATTTCGAGGCAGCCCTCCCAACAGCAATTCCGAAATCTGAATTTCGGAATTCCGAATTTCGGATGTCATTTCCGAATTTTCTTGCTGATTGGTCATTGGCTGATGGCCAACAGCTGACTCTCCGTTCGGCTGATTTTTTTTTGCCCATTTTTGAAAGTTGAAGACTTCCGAATTTCGGAAATACTTCCGAATCAATTTCGAAATTTTCCGAAATTTTTTCAGAAGTCCATATAATTTGAAATGACAGCTACAATTAGATCCTAAATGAGTTTCGAAACTTTTATTTTCTTGGATCAACCAGCCCTACCAACTAGACCAGACATGGGGCCATCTTGGACTTCTGTTTTGGACTTCAACTCCCACAATTCCTGACAGCCTGGTTCAAATGGTTCAAAACTTGATCCGGATGTAGGGCGTTGGCACTTCAAATATGAATGCCTTCCAAAAATTTCAGAAAATTTTCAAAATTTATTCGGAAAAATTCTGAAATTTCGTAATGGCTTCGTTAATGTCATCCGCGATTGCGCAATGTGCGGCAACCTTCAAAAACCGATCTTTTGAGCCTTTGAAATTCATGGATGCACACCATTGGCATTTTCATCTTTTTCGATGTATTTTATGGTCCTTTGTTTTACGAGGCCGGGTCAATAAGTCAGTGACTTTTTGAATGAAGCATGGGTTTTTGGATAAAAAATCATTTTATTTTTCAACTTAGTCTCCTTTGAGCTCTATACACTTGGTCCAAAGTTTCTCCAATTTTTTTATCCCTTCCAAAAATAAGATTTGCGGAGGTCATCAAATTAGGCATTTGTTTGTGAGATGATTTCATCATTGGAGTCAAATCTCTTTCCGCCGAGTCATTTCTTCAGGTTTGGAAACAAGAAATAGTAACTTGGGGCTAAATCCGGAGAATAGGGCGAATGAGGGAGCAATTTGTATCCCAATTCATGGACTGTTGCCATGCCAACTGCACATGTGTGCACCCTTGCATTGTCCTGGTGCAAATGAACTTTTTTCTTGGCCAAATGCGGTCGGTTTCCCCCAAATCCTCATTAAATCGGCCCAATAAGTTGGCATAATATTCGCCATTGATTGTTTTACCCTTTTGAAGGGAGTCAATGAGGATTATACCGCGTGCATCCCAAAAAACAGTCGGCATGACTTTATCGGCTGACAAACCCACCTTGGCCTTCTTTGGCGCCGATTCACCCTGAGAAACCCATTGTTTTGACTGCTGTTTGCTCTCTGGTGTGTTGTGGTGGATCCACGTTCCGTCCACGGTTACAAAGCAGTGCAAAAACCCGTCCATATTGCAGTGGAACAACGCCAAACACTCCTGCTAAATTGTCACACGATTGCATTTGTGGTTGATTCTGAGCAAAGAAGGCACCCATCTTGCGGAAATAATAATAATAATAATAATACTGTTATTTCTATTCCGCTCTTCTCACCCCAAAGGGGACTCAGTGCGGATTACAATACACATACGACAGACAGTCCCTGTCGGAAAGACATACAATTACACATAGACAAATACAGTGTAGTTTTTAGAAGGACTTCTTCTTTCCTGGCTGCGTCATACAGGTGGGCGTTATCGGGTGTGAATGCTCCATTACATCATTGTTGTTATGTCCCTGCGTCATTGCGCCATCACGTCACAAGGGGGTGCTGTTGTTCCATCCTCATGACAGGAGCCTCTTGTTTCCACCACTTCCGCCTCTCCCTTCTCCGTCAGCCTATTTCAGACAAGTCTGTGCAAAAGTCCTTCCCCACTTTTATGGTCCCCAATTTGTTGTTAATTCACAGCTGGGCTGTTGAACTGTTTGGGTAAACAGTAGACAGGGCTTACAGCTGGCGTCTAACTCAGCCCGGGATTCGATCCTGCAATCTTCAGATCTTCAGATTGCCAGCACAGCTGTTGTTACCGCTGTGCTATCTCTCTGGCCCCTCTCTCTCTGGGGAAAGCTTTCTCATACCCAAGTGATCATTTAAAATTGAAACCACTGAGCCACGTGAGATGCCTATGGCTTCCACAATTGATTGATTGATTGATTGATTGATTGATTTTATTATTTATGAGTCGCCCTCCACGTCAGTGCTCCGGGCGACTTACACATAAAACACATAAAAAGAGTTCAATAGTTAAAAGCTAAAAGAATAGGAAGATTAATTAAAATAGTTCCAGTAACTCAGGCCAAGTCTGGAGGGTGTCCTTAGCCGTAAGCCTTTCGGAAGAGCCAGGTCTTCAGTGCGGTCAGGAACTGGGGCATGTCCCGGATAGCTCTCTGATCCGCCGGCATCGAGTTCCAAAGAACAGGGGCCGCGATGGAAAAGGCTCTCCGTCTCGTGGTGTCGAGGCGGGCCTCACTCACACCTGGGATGCGGAGAAGGTCCCTGTTTCCTGAACGCGGCGACCTTAAATGAGCTGGTTCGGACAAGCGGTCTTTTAAATAAGCTGGGCCGGCGCCATGGAGGGCCTTAAAGGTAAGCGACAAGATCTTGTGGATGGCTCTGAGCTCGCCTGGCAGCCAGTGCAGGCGCTGTAGAGATGGCGCGATATGGCATCTCAGTGGTGTCCCGGTGAGGAGTCTGGCGGCTGCATTCTGCACTAGCTGGATTTTACGAGTGGTTGACTGCGGCACCCCACGTACAAGGCATTACAGTAGTCCAGCCGTGATGTCACTGTGGCATGGACCACCGTAGCCAGCGCATCTGATGGAAGGTAAGGTGCCAGTTGACGTGCCTGGCGTAGGTGGAAGAAAGCTCCCTTACTTGTCGCAGCAACCTGGGCCTCCAGTGAGAGTCTCGAGTCTAGTATCACACCGAGACTCTTCACCGACGGGCCGGGATCAGCGGCTCTCCCTCAAAGAGAGGCAGCGGAATGGGTGGCTCTGGGCGTCCCGGCCATAGAATCTCAGTCTTTGATGGATTGATCTTGAGTTTGTTTGAGCGGAGCCATCTGATCACTGCCTCTAGTCCTTGTCTGAAATTCTCAGGAACCGATGTTACGCCTGGCTCAAGCTTCAGCAGAAGCTGGGTGTCATCTGCAATCTCTCGCACTTTCCATCTCCGATCGATCAACACCATATCATGAATTTTTTTCAATTGTTTCGGGTGTGGAGACCTCAACTGGGCGTCCAGAATGTTTGGCATCTTCCGTGCTTGTATGGCCACAACGAAATTCAGTAAACCACTTTTTTACCATTGAAATTGATGGTGCAGAGTCCCCATAGTATTTAGCTTTGTTTTGAGTCATGTTTTTTTCCGCAAAAAAAAGAAGCTTAATAAGGACACGGAATTCCCTTTTTTCCATTTTCTCCTCAAATCACGCGGTAGTCTGCTGTCAATGGCTGTCAAACACAAACTAAACGACGCAGCTTGTTCAAATTTTGACAGGAGTCAACTGACAGGTGCCTGTTGACAGGAGCAGTGCTGCCCTTTCAGTTAAGACGCGGGAAATCCAAAAAGCCACGGACTTATTGACCCGCCCTCGTATATATGCATTTTAACTATGTTACATTCCACCATGAGGAGAGGCAGGTAACAAATAACATTTATTATTTTTATTACTATTATTGGGGAAAATATAAAATCCACCTTTTGCCTTGCATATTTACTTTTACTTTTAAGACACACATAACGTACACACTGCACATTCCCTCCTCTTCAGACTTGGTATGTTTTTCTCCCATCAGCAAGGTTAAAAATTCAACGCTGGAGGGCATCCTCCATCGCCCAAGGTGCTGATGCGTTAGTGCCAAACGAAGCAAACGATGAGCGATTGTTGTAAGGAAACCTCTGGGGTGTGCATATTTTTCTATTCCGGAATACATTTCCATAAAGAGAAGGCTGTGATGGAGAGGAATGGTTGGCACACCTGATCGGGTGCTCCAATGGATGCGCCGAACATGCTGAGAAAGGATCAGTGTGGGTTTGGGTGTATGAGAACATTCCTAAGTGATCCCCCCCCCCTCCTTTTACAGGTTATGGTCAGGGGCGGTCTGTCAATGTAAGCGAACTATGCGGCCGCGTGGGGCGCCATCTTGGATGGGCGCCGCCACGCCGGCCGTGCTGCTGTAGCAAACCTCCCTGCTGCTGGCCTGCTGCCTGCAGCAGCTTCTGAGCATGCGCAGACATTTTCGCGCATGCCCAGAACCTCCGGAGCTGAAGTTCAACTCCGGCAGTTCTGGGCATGCGCAAAAATGTCTGCGCATGCCCAGAAAGCTGCTGCAGGCAGCAGCAGGGATTGGCGCCGCCTGCGCCGCCGAAGCAAAACTCCCTGCTGCTGCCTGCAGCAGCTTCCAAGATGCTCAGAAGCTGCTGCAGGCAGCAAGGGATCAGCGCCGCCCGCGCCGGCAAAACTCCTGCTGCTGCCTGCAGCAGCTTCTGAGAATGCGTGGACATTTTCGGCGCATGCTCAGAACCACCGGAGCTGAACTTCGAAGGCCTCTCCTAGCGCTTCCTGGTGCCCGCTGCCGGCCCGCTGCCGGCCCGCTGCCGGCCCCTCCCATGGGGTGTTGCACAAGGCAAGGGAGAGCGCTCTCCCGTCCTCTGCAACGCCCCGTGGGTGGGGTTGGCAGGGGGAACCAGGAAGCGCGAGGAGGGGCCTTCGGAGGCCTTCGAATTGCACAGGGCAAGGAGTGGCGGCGCGCGGGAGGAATGGAAGGAGCGCGTGCACGGTACCACTTAAAAAATTGGGGGCACCAAAATAATGTTTGGGGGGGAATAATGTTTTTGGAAGGGGGTGCCAAAATAATGTTCGCCTACCATTGAAATTGCCTTAGACCGCCCCTGGTTATGGTTTCAAGGGTCTCAGGGGGTAATGGGGGATCCTTTTTCACATTGCAACAGCAATTCAAGAATTGATTGTTTTGATTATTTTGTGGCAGGTTGTTGGTTATATTTTTATGGGAAGCTACGGGGGCGGGTCAATAAGTCCGTGACTTTTTGAATTTCCCGCCTCTTAACTGAAAGGGCAGCACTGCTCCTGTCAACAGGCACCTGTCAGTTGACTCCTGTCAAAATTTGAACAAGCTGCGTCATTTAGTTTGTGTTTGACAGCCATCGATAGCAGACTACCGCGTGATTTGAGGAGAAAATGGAAAAAAGTGAATTTCAGGTGCTCATTAAGCATTACTTTTTGCAGAAAAAAAGGCATCACTCAAACCAAGGCTAAGCTTGATAAATATGATGGGGACTCTGCACCATCAATTTCAATGGTAAAAAAGTGGTTTACTGAATTTTGTTGTGGCCGTACAAGCACGGAAGATGCCAAACATTTTGGACGCCTAGTTGAGGTCTCTACACCCGAAACAATTGGGGGGGAAATCACAATATGGAGTTGGCAGATCGGAGATGGAAAGTGCGAGAGATTGTGGAAGCCATAGGCATCTCACATGGTTCAGTGGTTTCAATTTTAAAGCACCGGGAATGTGGCGCAGCTGGCTAAAATGCTATTTAGCACATTTATCGTGTGAGGCTTCTATGTTTGGGGGACGCCAAACCGCCATTTCGGCAGTGCATTGAAAACAATGCCCCTTAAAGGAATATTTCCTGTGTTCATCCTATTCTCGGACGCGAGGTCTGCCTCTCTCCCGCGAAAAGTATCCCATTTCCGGGTTCTCTCCTCTCGCGGGACCGCACACGAGACCAGGGATGCTTCTGGGTAACGTAGTTCCACTGAACTTTTTCCTTCACGGTCGCTGCTTGCATTTTGTGACTATTGTATCCAGCTATTGGCTGCATTTGGAGACTTTATGGAATCATAGATCAACGGAGCGGCCACTGGCACATGTGGTGCTACATATTGGTACAAGTTTGTGTATTTGCACGTTATTTATTGTTATATGCCAGTGCTGTCCAACTTCTGGTGGGTCCAGGGCCGGATAAGAGGTCACTGATGACCTGCGGGGCCACTCGGCCCCGCCCCAGGCCCCGCCCCAGGCCCCGCCCCCAGGCCAGGCCCCGCCCCCTCCTAAAGCCGCCGAAAATAGAGGAGTAGGCGGCGCCAAGAGCAGCGTCACAGGCCTGGTGTGACGCTGCTCTGGCACCGCTACTCCTCCTCCTTTCGGCGCCCCCTCCCTTCCTAGGCCGGGAGCCGCCGAAAGGAGGAGTAGGCGGTGCCAAGAGCAGCGCGTCACGCCAGGCCTCAGACGCGCTGCTTGGCGCCTTCTGCCTTTTTTCGGCGGTTCCCCTGCCCTAGGAAGGGAGGGGGCGCCGGGGCAGAAGGCGCCAACGGCAGCGCGTCACAGGCCTGGCGTGACGCGCTGCTGCCTTGGCACCGCCTACTCCTCCTTTTCGGCGCCCCTCTCCTTCTAGGCCGGGGAGCCGCGAAGGAGGACAGCAGGCGGTGGTAAGGCAGCGCGTCACGCCAGGCCAGTGACGCTGCTCTTGGCGCCGCCTTAAGGGGCAGCCTTTCGGCGGCCCCCGCCCCAGGTAGGGAGGGGGCGCCGAAAAAGGAGGAGCTAGCTCTCTTCCTCCTCCCTGCCCCGCTCCCCCTCGGCTGCCATTTTTAAAAAAATCAATTTTTTTAAAATTTAAAAATGGCGGCTAAGGGCATAGGTGGGGCCGTGTCCAACAGGCTACGGGGCCGGATCCGGCCCCGGGGCCGCCAGTTGGACAGCCCTGTTATATGCCATTGCCTATAGGGCTTTAGAGGCACACCATTCGTGCCCTTTATAAAGATTGCTATTTGTATTTGGTATCTTTGACATATTTTGATATATTGTGACACATACTTCCAGTTTCTGTGTACCTAGCAGCTGGCTAAGTGTCAGCTGCATAAGATCTCTCTGACCAGTAGGCCATGAGTTCAAGGCCTGCCCAGGTCAAGGTGGGTGCTCGACCTTTAAGTGTAGCCTGCTGTCAACCTTTGCAGCCCGAAGGACAGTTGCATCTGTCAAGTAGGAGATAAAGGTACCACATTAAGTGGGGAGGCAAATTTTGACTGAATCATGAGGCCATAAAAGAACTCCAGGAACGCTGAAAATGTGGAAGAACAACAAGGGACACTGGGAACACTGAGAGATGAGGAGTGCGTCAGCTCCCCCTGGTGGCCAGAGTTTGCCTCTGTTCATCTATATGTTGTGTATGTGGAAATGGCAGGGATTGTCTGCTAAGTATGTGTACTGTAATCCGCTCTGAGTCCCCTTCGGGGTGAGAAGAGCAGGATATAAATAAAGTAAGTAAATAAATAAATAAATTACTTGCGCATGAGAAAGCTTTCCGCAAGATGGGTGCCACATTTGCTCAAAATCGACCACAATGCAAGGGTGCACACATGTGCAGTTTCCATGGCAAAAATCCATGAATTGGAATAAGAATTGCTCTCTCATCCGCCCTATTCTCCGGATTTTGCCCCGAGTGACTATTTCTTGTTTCCAAACCTGAAGAAATGGCTTGGCGGAAAGAGATTTGACTCCAACGATGAAATCATCTCACAAACAAATGCCTATTTTGATGACGTCAACAAATCTTATTTTATGGAAGGGATAAAAAAATTGGAGAAACGTTGGACAAAGTGTATAGAGCTCAAAGGAGACGACGTTGAGAAATAAAATGATTTTTTGTCCAAAAACCTGTGTTTCATTCAAAAAGTCACGGACTTATTGACCCGCCCTCGTACATCCTGGGATTTCCCGCTTCCTTAAGTCAGTGTTTCCCAACCTTTTTTGAGCTGCGGCACACTTTTTACATTTACAAAATCCTGGGGCACACCACCAACCCAAATGACACAAAATGAGACTCTAACACAGTCATACATATAGTTAATATGTTTTAAAATGTATTTATACACTCAGTGTGAAACCTGGGCCTGTTTCGATGAACACAACATACGATATCCTGGCAGGAATGGCAGAAAGACACAAATTTCCCACACAGAACGCCCATAACCAAGAGAAAATGCTATAAGAGTTTGGTGGGCATTGACCTTGAGTTTTGGAGTTGTAGTTCACCTATATCCAGAGAGCACTGTGGACTCAAACAATGTTGGATCAGGACCAAACTTGGCATGAATAATCAATATGCCCAAATGTGAACACAGATGGAGTTTGCGGAAAATAGACCTTGACATTTGGGAGTTACAGTTTCTGGGATTTATAGTTAACACACAAACAAAGAGCATCCTGAACTCTTGCAACAATGGAATTGAACCAAACTTGGCACATTGAACTCTCATTGCCAACAGAAAGTACTGAAAGGGTTTGCTTGGGAATTGAGTTTGGAAGTTGTAGTTCACCTACACCCAGAGAGCACTGTGGACTGAAATAATGATGGATCTGGACCACACTTGAAATGAATACTCAATATGCCCAAATATGAATGCAGATGGAGTTCAGGGGAAATAGACCTTGCCATTTGGGAGTTGTAGTTGCTGGGATTTATAGTTCCCCTACAATCAAAGAGCATTTTGAACCCCACCAATGATAGAACTGGGCCAAACGTCCCACACAGAACCCCCAGGTGGCTCCCTTCCTGAATGGCTCTCTCCCTCTTCCACACCAGAAGGGAAGGCACTCACTCGGTCCGCGGTTGCCTGCCTTCTTTCCTGCGGTTCGAAAGAAGAAGCCGGTGGGCCTGCCTCGGACTGCGCTCCTCACTTCCGCTTCCGTTCCCGCCCTCCCTCGATTGGAGACTGGCTGGCTCGGGAAACGGCCGAAGGAGGCAGCGCCTCGGCCCCTTCTTCTTCTTCGCCGCCCGGCCCTTCCTCCTCCTCCTCCTCCCCCAAGCAGCAGCAGCAGGAGTTCGGCAGGAGGGGGAAGAAAGGGGGGAAGAGAGGTTTTCCCGCGGCACACCAGGTGATCGCTCACGGCACACTAGTGTGTCACGGAACAGTGGTTGGGAAACACTGCCTTAAGTGTCTTTGTGAACTTGCGTATCATCCACTTTGTCTTACCCAGGGGCGGTCCGAGCTCTCCCGGGGGGGGGGGGGTAAGCGAACATTATTTTGGCGCCCCCCCCGTGGCTCCCAAGCGCGCTGCCCGTATCTCCGTGCTGCCGCCACGCTGCACCTACAGGCGCTTCTGGGCATGCGCGGAGGTTTTGCGCGCATGCCCAGTGCCTACGGAGTTCCACTTGAGCTCCGTAGGCACTGCGCATGCACGTGAAAATCTCCGCGCGCATGCGCCGTGCCTACGGAGTTCACTTGAGCTCTGTAGACACAGCGCATGTGCGCTGAGATTTTCACGTGCATACGCTGTGTCTCACGGAGCTCAAGTGGAGCTCCGTAGGCACTGGGCATGCGCACAAAACCTCCGCCATGCACTGTGGAGTTTTCTTGAGCTCTGTAGACACAGAGCATGTGCGCGGAGATTTTCGTGCACATGTGCTGAGTCTACGGAGCTCAAGTGAGCTCCGTAGGCATTGCACATGCACGCGGAAATCTCCGCGTGCATGCACTGTGTCTATGGAGTTCACTTGAGCTCTGTAGACACAGCGCATGTGCGCTGAGATCGCACGCATGTGCAGTGCCTACAGAGTTCAAGTGGAGCTCCATAGGCACTGGGCATGCGTGGAGGTTTTGCGTGCATGCGCAGTGCCTACGGAGTTCCACTTGAGCTCCGTAGGTACTGCGCACACATGCGCTGTGCCTACAGTTCACTTGAGCTCTGTAGACACTGCGCATGTGCACGGAGATTTTCATGTGCATACGCTGTGTCTACGGAGTTCAAGTGGAGCTCCGTAGGCACTGGGCATGCGCGCAAAACCTCCGTGCGCATGCGCTGTGTCTACGGAGTTTACTTGAGCTCCGTAGGCACAGCGAATGTGCGCGGAGATTTTCGTGCGGATGTGCTGTGTCTACGGAGCTCAAGTGAGCTCCGTAGGCATTGCGCATGCACGTGGAAATCTCCGCGCACATGCACTGTGTCTATGGAGTTCACTTGAGCTCTGTAGACACAGCGCATATGCGCTGAGATTTTTGCACGCATGTGCAGTGCCTACAGAGTTCAAGTGGAGCTCCATAGGCACTGGGCATGCGCAGAGGTTTTGTGCGCATGCCCAGTGCCTATGGAGTTCCACTTGAGCTCCGTAGGCACTGCGCATGTGCAAAAAAATCGCGCGCATGCGCTGTGCCTACGGAGTTCACTTGAGCTCTGTAGACACTGCGCATGTGCGCGGAGATTTTCGCACGCATGTGCTGTGTCTACGGAGCTCAAGTGGAGCTCCGTAGGCACTGGGCATGCACACAAAACCTCTGCGCGCATGCGCGGTGTCTACGGAGTTCACTTGAGCTCTGTAGACACAGCGCGTGTGCGCTGAGATTTTCGCACACATGCGCAGTGCCTACGGAGTTCAAGTGGAGCTCCGTAGGCACTGGGCATCTTGCAAAAACCTCCGCGCATGCCCAGAAGCGCCTGTAGGCGCAGCGCGGCAGCAGCACGGAGATACGGCGCCGCGACGCCCCACGCTGTCGCCTCCAAGATGGGGCCCTACGCGGTCGCGTAGTTCGCCTAATGGAAAGACCGCCCCTGGTCTTACCCCAAATTGAACGCTGTCCCCTTTTTCAGTCCCCAGACACTCAAACACAAGGAACATCTCAAATCGGCACAGCTACACTGTGTAATTATGGGGAGGAAAAGAAGAAGTCTGTACCCAGGCGCACAGGGGTTTTTTTTATTTAAAAAAAGCAGCTTTGGGGAGCACATCTTGACTTGCCTGCAATTAAAATCTATGCTCTGGGTTTGAATTAACATAACGTTTGGGATTTAACGGAGAGAAAAACAGGGGGAAATCTTTCATTTTAATGAAAGCCGCAGTTCTTGGTGTACTCTCCGGAGTTTGAGTAATTATTTATGTTCTTTTCCACCTCTTTTAGAAAATGTAAAGAGCTGGGTTTTGATCTCTTTTCCTTGGCCTCCTCCCGCCCTTGCACTCCCAGCCCTGCTAGAAAGAGCATGAAATATCAATCCTATAGAAATGTTTAATTATTCCCATGTGATATGCAAGGCCCATTGCTGATTCAGACCTCGCCAGCATAATGAATGGTAAATTAAGTTCGATCCAAGATGGAAGTTTCCTATGCAGTGGAATTATTATTATTAGTAGTAGTAGTAGTAGTAGTAGTAGTAGTAGTAGTAGTAGTATTAGCTGAGGACCCGGCGGTGCCCGGGTTATTTGAGAAAGGCATTGTATGCCAAGATTGGTTCCTATTAGATGTTTATGTGGCTTGCAGTGGTCTCAAGAACTTAGTGAAGGTACTGCGAGTCCCGGGGGCCTAGTCAGGAAAATCAAGTTGAGGGAGCTTGGTCTGTGATGTATAGGGGCGGCTACAGTGTTGCTTTGGAAGTGAATGAGGTGAAGGTACTTCATATCCCGTCATTCGTGGCCCATCCTGCTCTAAACCACACCAGGTTGTGAAGTGGGCCATTGGGCCCGTTTGCCAATTTTTGTCCTGATCCGTCACTGCTGTGGGCCGCAGTGTATGACTGAGGCTTTTATTTTTTCTCTGAGTCACCTTAGAATGTTGGAATGTGGATGGCCATTCGGAGTCCGTTATTTATTTATTTATTTATTTATTTATTATTTCGCATTTGTCTGTCCCGTCCCCGTCCCCCCCCCCCCATGGCTCGGGGCGACTTACAACAGTTCGTAAAATACAATTGTCAGATAACTCATAAACCACAGTAATACCATTAAGATGGAATTACAATTAGAACAGTTGAAGCAACAAATGGAGTCGCAGTGGGCTGACAGCTAGGCGGTGTGAGCTACAGTTTAGCTAACTCCGAAGGCTTGTTGGAACAGCAATGTCTTAACTGCTCTCCTGAACGGGAGGAGGCCCTGGGTGGCACGGATGCCGGCGGGCAGTGCGTTCCACATGGTAGGGGCTGCAACAGAGAAAGCCCGGCGGCGGGTTGCGGACAGATGGTAGGTCCTCACATTTCGGATGACCAGGAGGTTTAGCTCTTCGGAGCGCAGTGATCTGGTGGGATGATATGGGACAAGGCGGTCCCGCAGGTACACTGGCCCCAGACCATGTAAGGCCTTAAAAGTCAGGACTAACACTTTGAAGGCAATCCGGCATTCAATTGGGAGCCAGTGCAGTTCGCGCAGGATTGGCGTGATGTGGTGGCTAATCGGGACCCCTGCCAGGAGTCGCGCTGCAGTGTTCTGCACCAGCTTGAGTCTCCGGATTACCGACAGAGGAAGGCCAATGTAAAGAGCGTTACAGTAGCCCAGCCTCGAGATGACCGTGGCTTGGATCACTGTGGCTAAGTCGCGCCCGGGACAAATAGGGGCCAGCTTCCTCGCCTGGCGAAGATGGAAAAATGCTACCCTGCTGACGCTGGAGACGTGGGCCTCCATCGACAACAGGGGGTCCAAGGTTACTCCTAAGCTCTTAACAGAGGGCGACGGACATAATGTCACGCCGTCCAGGGTTGGAAGCTGAACATCCCTACAGCCCGGAGGACCCAGCCACAGGATCTCCGTCTTTGCCGGATTCACCTTCAACCTACTGGCTCGCAGCCATCCAGTGACGGCCTCAAGGCAACGATGGAAATTATCGGGTACGGATTCGAGGCTGCCCTCCATCTTCAAGATAAGCTGGGTGTCATCAGCGTACTGATGGCACACCAGCCCAAAACTACGCACCAGCTGGGCAAGTGGTCGCATATAGATGTTAAATAAGAGGGGAGAGAGAATAGCCCCCTGAGGAACCCCGCAAAGAAGCGGGAAACCCCCGGAGACATCCTTGCCCCTCCTCACTCGTTGTAGCCAGTTCCGGAGGAAGGAGGTCACCCAATTAAGGGCTGTCCCCCTAACTCCGGCCCTGGCAAGGCGGTGAGTCAATAGATCATAATCGACTGTATCAAACGCTGTTATGCAAATACGATTTCAGTGGCAGCCAATCCCCTCTGTCTGGGGCCGTTTGGGCCTGGTCTGTGATTTTTAGGGGCTACAGTGTTGTTTGGGAAGTGTATGAGGCGAATGTACTGCAAATCCCATCATTCGTGGCCCATCCTGCCCTAAACCACACCAGGTTGTGAAGTGGGCCATTGTTCCCCTGTTTGCCAAGTTTGGTCGTGATCCGTCATTGCTGTGGGCCGCAGTTGGTGACTGCCTGAGGCATTTCCTTTTCCCTCTGAGTCACCTTGGAATGGTGGAATGTGGTTGGCCTATTGGAGTACGTTATGCAAATACCATTTCAGTGGCAACCAATCCCCGCTGTCTGGGGCCGTAGGATGTTGGAGTTCTGAGGCTGGCCAATCAGAGCCCGTTATGCAAATAATCCCACAGTGGCAGGCAATCGAAACGCTTGCACATATTCCTCCCTCCGCTCGGTCGCTCTGCCACACCACCGCCCACAAACACTGACTTTTATTATATGTAATAGATAGATTATTTAAAACTTTTATACCCTGGCCTTCTCACCTCCGAAGAGGGACTCAGACCGGCAAGCAGCAAGTATTCAATGCTAACATTTAAAATCTAAAAACATCATAAATTTACAATAAAATTATCAAATACAATATTATTATTATTTACTTACTTCATTTATATTCCGCTCTTCTCACCCTGAAAGGGACTCAGAGTGGATTACAGTACAGATACTTGCAGACAATCCCTGCAGTTCAACATATATAGACATATTTAGACATATATTGACGAACATAGACGAACAGAGAGGCAAACTTCTGGCCACCAGGGGGAGCTGACGCACTCCTAATCTCTCAGCGTTTTCCAGTGACCCTTGTTGTTCTTCTGCAATCCTCAGCCTTCTGGCGTCCGGCAAGCGCAAGGCCACACCGCCTCTGGCCCGCCTTCTGGCGTCCGGCAAGCACAAGGCCACACCGCCTCTGCTCCGCCATCGGCGCCATGCAATTGGTGCTGGACGGCATCGAGACTATGCTTGTCATACCAGAGGCCCTGCGATTGGGTTTGCGGCTGAATACCAGCCCCTGCCTCTTCTATTGTTGCGCAAACGGCGCATGCGCAGGGGCTCTCAGCACTGGCATCGACGTCGACACGAAGGAAAGCTGGTGCAGGTGCGCACTAATTGTGTTATTCTCATTGGAGATGATATGATCTTGCAAGAAAGGCACAAATTAAGCCCTCCTGATAGAGGGCCAGCTATCCCTGGCTTAATAGTAACAACAGCAACATCAAATCCCTGAGTTGGATAGGACCCTAAGAACATCCACCAACCCTCTTCTGCCAGGCAATAGTGGGCACATTCAAAACTCTCAGGGGCCAGCATCCTGCACTTGGGAGGGAACCCAATTAAAGCAACAGAGAGCCATCCAGCCTCTCTTTACTATTAATAATGATACTAATAATGATAGCAATTATTTATTTATTTTATTTATTTATTGTTCATTTTTGTATTCCGCTCCTCCCAGCAGGCTCGGGGCGGATAACAGAGAGATACACGGGCAGCATGTCACAACATGTCGACATGCGACCCTACAATTAAAACATAAAAACATAAAACCACATTAAAACATGTTTACATTGTCATACGGAATGGGAGGACATATGGCATAGTTCTTAATCCGGTGTGCCTAGTTGAAGGCTAAGCCAAAGAGGGCCGTCTTACAGGCCCTCCGGAAAGGGGCCAGTTCGAGATAGCTCGGGGACGGTCCGGGAGGGCGGTCCAGAGCACCGGTGCCGCAACAGACAAGGTCCTTTGTCTGGTCGTCGATAGGTGGCAGGAGCGGACTGATGGAACTAACAACAGATTCTGTTCATCTGAGCGCAGTGATCTCGGGGAGAGTACGGGGTAAGGTGGTCCTCAGGCACGCAGGCCCTAGACCGTGCAAGGCCTTGAAGGTCAAAACCAACACCTTGAAGGCAATTCGGTACTCGATAGGAAGCCAGTGCAGTTGCCGGGCGTAGGTGTAATGTGCTCCCTCACCGGCACCCCTGCCAGATAGCGAGCAGCGGCATTCTGCACTAGCTTGAGTTTCGGATTGTCGACAGGGGAAGGCCAACGAGAGGGCATTACAGTAGTCTAGTCTCGAGATGACCGTCGCTTGGATTACCGTGGCCAGGTTGTTCCTTGACAGGTAGGGTGCCAGTCGCATAGCCTGTCGGAGGTGATAGAATGACGATCCTGCTGACCACGGAGACCTGAGCCTCCATGGTCAGCGAGGAGTCCAACAGAACCCCAAGCTCTTAACCGATGGCGATGGGTTAAGCCGCTCGCCATCCAGGGTAGGCAACCGGCACCCACCCAGCCCAGGCCGACCGGGCCACAGGATCTCCGTCCGATGGATTCACCTTCAGCCCGGCTGGCACGCAGCCAACCAGTCACGGCTTCGAGGCATAGTTGGAAACAATCGGGTACGGAGTCTGGCCTGCCGTCCATTCTCAGCAGAAGCTGGGTGTCATCAGCGTACTGATAACACTCCAGACACTAAAATAGTGTCCAAAAGTAGGAAGATATCCCAGAGGGTATCCCGTCCAAAAAAAATGTGGTATCTTTATCTCCTACTTGACAAATGAATTGTCTTTCGAGCTGCAAAGGTCGACAGCAGGCTACACTTAAGGTCGAGTACCCACCTCAACCCGGGCAGGCCTCGAACTCATGACCTACAGGTCAGAGAGATCTTATGCAGCTGACACTTAGCTAGCTGCGCCACTTCCCGGCGCAGTATGGTGCAGTACAATAAATACATTTTAAAAGCCTTTCGCCAAAGTAAAATCAAGTCCATCTTAATCCATACATTTGGTCGGTATCAAGTGGTTGGCGACTTTAGTCGCTAGCAATGCAGTTTGAGGAGGGAGCACAGTCAGAATACTTCGGTTTGAATTTTACCTCTTCTTATACCCATTGTTATTACTGCTGTATTATTGCATGTGCATGGAATGTAGGTATATGACCAGTTGGATTACTTATAATATTAGGCACTTACAGTAGCATCCATTCTATTATACATTAGATTGGTTTCTCACCCCAATACTCTTTGATGCTTTAGATCCAGGCAGGAGAGGAGAGAAGCCTGGAAAAATAAACAGAGAGGTTTACTCAGAGTAAATGACAAAGGAGGGCACTTCATCTAAAGTGCCCTCCTTGCAGATTTACTTCTGAGTAATCCTCTGTTTACATTTTTCCAGGCTTCCAGCCGAAAGAAGGAGCGAGTTTAGGGCTTGCCTTGCCATAATACTTATTGGCAGGGAGCGGGAGGGTGGTGAGAGAGAAGGAGGGTGCCCCCTTACGACCTAATAACAACACTTAAGAAAATCCTGCCCCCCGAAGTTCTATAAAGAAAGTCCACTTCCTGGTTGGTGTTCCAGGTGCGGAAATACTCAAAAGTAGCATTTCTTACGAATTTCTTACGAATCATTTCATTTTCATAACTTTTTTCTCATGCCTAACGGGCACAGCTGGCGCACAAGCCATAATCAAGCAGTTTCCTTGGCACTCCAAACTGCTTCGGTCTTCAGCTTCAGGATGCTGCATAACCACTCCCAGCAACAACCAAAGGTTTCTTCAGCTCAAAATGAACCATCAAGCTAAGCCAAAATGCAAAGTTCAAAACTTGCAGGTCTAGTGCCTTGCTATATGCCGAAGCAGGAAACACACCCAATTAACTTATGGCAGCTGTAACAGAAAAGGTTCTGTCCTCCCTATTACTTAGAAAAAGCCAGTTGTAAACCCCTAGTAGCAAAATATAGAAGGGGAATGGATTCTACCTGCATCTCACCATGACCCCATGATTCTACTATCGTCACCGTTTTTCTCCCCACTTCATATCCAACTGAGAATAGAACAGCTTCGGGTTATTTGTCTAGGCTTGCTCTTTTCATTCTTTTTATTATTTGCAGGTTTTGGTTTGTGCTTGACATTAGCTCAGAGCAAAAAGTGAAATCAGAAGAGACTTTAATGTGGTAACAGGAAGAAGGGGTTTTATGGTGACACTTGTGTTGGATGACGTTACAAAAAGGCACAAATCCCCAGGCTGTGTTACACACTGACCTCGACCGCGCCACCTACAAAAACTGCCGGCGAGGTTTTGCAAAGGGGAAGTGTTCTCATTGTGGTTAAAGAGATGGAGAAGAGACAAGCACGTTCACAGAGAGGGAAAGAAGACTGTTGCTTTGCATTGTATAAACAGGGGTGCTCACACTTTTTCAGCATGCGAGCTACTTATAAAACCACCAAGTCAAAATGATCTACCTACCCACTACTCAGAGAGCCATAAAAGCAAAATATTTGGAAATGTATTTCAGTTTGAGCCATCTATTATATAAATGGGTTCACGTCATGTGATGTATACCTCAAACAAAGAAACCTTACAACGCAGAAACACAATATTTGCCAACAGAAATAGGCCTCAAGCAAGGTACGTTTGTAGCAAAGAAACTTCCCCCCAAAACCTAAAAGGCCCCCAAAACAACGAGTAAAAATAAAACTACATTTACCAGCATCATCGGGGCAGCCAAAGACTCACCCAGCCTCTACATTCTGAACAACATGATTGGCTGCCAATAAGGGCGGATTTGCATAACTGCTGCACTAGCCAGCCAACATGAAAATTCCGATCCATAATAAACTGCCAAAACAGAATAAGGAACAGGCCTGAGCCAATCCCCAACACAAACACCCAAATCACTTGCAACCGAAAAAAATTTACACCCCAAAAATCACAGACCACGCCCAAAATTGACAGTAAGGCTTCATTAACTTGATTTCCCTAACTAGCCCTCACTTACTGGGAAGCTGCTTACGCTCTAAATTGACAGTAAGACTTCATTAACTTGATTTCCCTAACTAGCCCTCACTTACTGGGAAGCTGTTTACGCTCTGAATTGACAGTAAGACTTCATTAACTTGATTCTCCGACTAGGCCTCAGCTCATTGGACATTGTGTATGGCCTGAATTGACAGTAAGGCTTCATTAACTTGCTGTTCCTAACTAGGCCTCAGCTCATGGGACATTGTGTATGGCATGAATTTACAGTAACCTACCTTGGCACACAGAGCCCCGACCATGCATGATGGGACTTGAAGTACCACCATGGAAAATGGGATTTGTAGTAATTCAAAACCCATCATTCCCCACAGACCACTGTGGCCCAGAACCAAGACCAATAAAGACCCAACTTGACCCACACTCCATCCAACTGCAGTTTAGAGGAGGGCACACCGTGGATGATTGGACTTTCTCGCATCTCCTAAAAAGGGCACAGCAACGCGTGCCGGGTACAGCTAGTATAATATATTTTAAGACTGAATTTTACTAAATGTGAGTATAATAAGCCCCTGAATTTATTCATAATAATAATGTTGATGATAATATTCATTCAGCCTCTGCTACTACCTTGAGAAGTCTGACTTGGCCACGGTGGTCCATGCTCTGGTTGCATCCCGTATAGATTACTGCATTGCTCTCTACGTGGGGTTGCCTTTGAAGACTGTTCGGAAGCTGCAACTAGTCCAACGGACAGCAGCCAGGTTGATAACAGGAGCGGCATTCAGAGAGCGTACAACTCCCCTGTTGTGCCAGCTCCACTGGCTGCCAGTTTAATACCAGGCACAATTCAAAGTGCTGGCTTTAGTCTTTAAAGCCCTAAACGATTCGGGTCCAACTTACCTGTCCAAACGCATCTCTCCCTATGAACCATTGAGATGTTTAAGATCATCTGGAGAGGTCCCGCCTTCTTCGCAGGCACGACTGGCAGGGACAAGAGACAGGGCCTTTTCAGTGGTGGCTCCTCGGCTTTGGAATGCCCTCCCTAGAGACATCAGATCGGCCCCCTCCCTCCTGACGTTTCGCAAGAAAGTCAAGACTTGGTTATTTGAGCAGGCATTTGTTGATGAAATATAAGGCTTAATTGGATATAAGGAATGACGACGATGCGATGGAAACTGATTTCAACATGACGCTGAGGCTGCAATTGTATGTTTTTAATTGTTGAATTGTTATTATATGTTTTTTTTTTCTGGGGGGGGGGGGTTGACTTGTTGCTGTGTTGTATTGAGGGCAGAGACTGCCTGTGTAAACCGTCCTGAGTCGCCTTCGGGCTGAGAGGGGCGGTATAGAAACGTGACAAATAATAAATACTACTACTACTACTAATAGTAACAACAACAGGTTCCTAAAGTAGAAAAAGACCTCCAAGGGCCATCCAGTCTATCCTCCTTCTGCCATAAGGGAAAAACACGATCAAAGCATTCCTCACAGATGGCCATTCAGCCTCTGATGATGATAATACATCACATCACGCCTATTCTGCAGGAACTGCACTGGCTGCCCGTTGCATTCCGGATCACCTTCAAAGTGTTAGTCTTGACTTTCAAGGCCTTGTATGGTCTGGGGCCAGTGTACTTGAGGGACCGCCTTACCCCATGCTGTCCAATGAGATCTCTGAGATCAGAAGATCAAGATCTACGCCTCATCCCGAGTGCCAAAGTTTACCACCTCATCTCGACCAGGAGAAGGGCATTCTCAATCATTGCCCCTACATTATGGAACTCCTTACCGCCAGAGATCAGGCCACTCCGCGATCTTCTGGCTTTCCAGAAAGCCTGTAAGACCTGGCTATTCCGGCAGGCCTTTGCACTCTAAGCTGGCCTAATTAGTTGACCTAACCTGGTAATCTCAAGTTAAGTACTGTTATTAATGTTCTAATGTGTAATTGTTTTAATGCTTTTACTGTTTTACTGTATTATCTGCTTTGTTGTTGTTTGAATTGTGAGCCGCCCCGAGCCACTTGGGAGTGGCGGCCAAGAAATCGAACAAATAAATAAATAAATAAAATAATAATAATAACAATAACAATGGCTTCCTAGAATAGGAGGAGACCTCCAAGGGCCATCCAGTCCAACCTCCTTCTGCCAAAAGGTAAAAACACAATCAAGGCACTCCTCACAGATGGCCATTCAGCCAATAATAATAATAATACCAACAACATAGTAGACATATATAGACATATATATATAATATAGACATATATTATAATGTCTATATATATACTATACTATAATATAATAATTATGATATTAATACTAATAATAATAATAATACCAACAACAGGTTCCTAGAGTAGGAAGAGACCTCCAAGGGCCATCCAGTCCAACCTCCTTCTGCCATAAGGGAAAACACAATCAAGGCACTCCTCACAGACGGCCATTCAGCCAATAATAATAATAATACCAACAACAGGTTCCTAGAGTAGGAAGAGACCTCCAAGGGCCATCCAGTCCAACCTCCTTCTGCCATAAGGGGAAAACACAATCAAGGCACTCCTCACAGACGGCCATTCAGCCAATAATAATAATAATACCAACAACAGGTTCCTAGAGTAGGAAGAGACCTCCAAGGGCCATCCAGTCCAACCTCCTTCTGCCATAACGGAAAAACACAATCAAGGCACTCCTCACAGATGGCCATTCATCCAATAATAATAATAATACCAACAACAGGTTCCCAGAGTAGGAAGAGACCTCCAAGGGCCATCCAGTCCAACCTCCTTCTGCCATAAGGGAAAAACACAATCAAGGCACTCCTCACAGACGGCCATTCAGCCAATAATAATAATAATACCAACAACAGGTTCCTAGAGTAGGAAGAGACCTCCAAGGGCCATCCAGTCCAACCTCCTTCTGCCATAAGGGAAAAACACAATCAAGGCACTCCTCACAGATGGCCATTCAGCCAATAATAATAATACCAACAACAGGTTCCTAGAGTAGGAGGAGACCTCCAAGGGCCATCCAGTCCAACCTCCTTCTGCCAAAAGGGAAAAACACAATCAAGGCACTCCTCACAGATGGCCATTCAGCCAGTAATAATAACAACAACAACAAAAGGTTCCTAGAGTAGGAAGAGACCTCCAAGGGCCATCCAGTCCAACCTCCTTCTTCCATAAGGGAAAAACACAATCAAGGCACTCCTCACAGATGGCCATTCAGCCAATAATAACAACAACAACAACAGGTTCCTAGAGTAGGAGGAGACCTCCAAGGGCCATCCAGTCCAACCTCCTTCTGCACCTGGGCGGATCAAGTCTTCCGGGTCACCAGGCCGATCAACCGCCGCAGGTCGCCGACTGCTCCCGCTGCAGGACCGGATTGCCTCCCGGGATGGTGGGCACTCCAAAGCCGGGATAGCAGGCACTCCATGGCAGGGCGATCAGCCGATTGGGAATGCCTCTGATGGAATGGCTGGGGGCGAGAGCGGGCGGAGGCCTGCAGCCTCCGATCGTCTGCTGCTCTGCTGCGGAGGCGGCTGGGTCCATTGGGCCATTCCATCTTGGGATCCTTCCTCTCTTGAGGATGTTAGCCTCCATCTTGGTTCGCACCTTGGCTTCTTGAATTTCATTTCATTTTATTATAATAATAATATAATAAATAATATATTATAATGTTATATTACATTATAATTTCAATATATTATAATGTCTATATATATACTATACAATAATATAATAATTATGATATTAATACTAATAATATATGAATATTTCTTGATATATTAATATGTTAATATTAATGATGTGCAATATATAGTAAATAAATAAATAATGTAGATTAGAATGTAGTTCAGCCTTTAGGTGCGGCCCTCCATAATATTTTTCGGCTCTCGTGTGGCCCCTTGGCAGGCCTGGATTAGCATCTTCGGCCGCCCGAGGCCAAGATGCCCCGCGCCACCCCCCCCAGGGCGTGGGAAGCCACGCCCCCAGGGTGCTGCTGCGCATGTGCGGCAGCAGCCCCGGCCGTGTGGCTTCTGTTGCCTCCTCGCGCCTCCTTCCATTTGCGGGAGGAGGAGGAGGCGGCCGGTGCCGTGCGGCTTCTGTCGCCTCCTCCTCCCGCGACCGGAAGGAGGGCCCGAGGAGGTGGACAGAAGCCGAGGGGCACCGGCCCCGCAGCTTCCGTCCACCTCATGCTTTCCTTTCGGTCGCGGGAAGAGGAGGAGGTGGACGGAAGGCGTGCGGCACTGCTCATGGGGCTTCCGTCCGCCGCCGCCTCCTCCTCCCGCGACCGAAAGAAAAGCGCGAGGAGGAAGGGAATCCCGCCCTCCTCCTCGCGCCCTCCTTTTGGTCGCGGGAGGAAGAGGAGGAGGCGGACGGAAGCCCCACGAGCAGTCCACCTCCTCCTCCCGCGACCGAAAGGAAGGCGCGAGGAGGAAGAAGGGAAGTCCCGCCCTCCTCGCCGCCTGGCCCGCCCCTTGCAAAGGAAGAAGGCGGCCAGGAGGAGGAGGAGGAAGGGAAGCCCGCTGGCGGGCATGCGTTTATGCGCATGCATGCATGCCCGCCGGCGGGGCTAGGGAGCTTCCTTCCTCCTCCTCACCACCTCCTTCCTTTGCAAGGGGGTGGCCCAGGCGAGGGGAGGGCGCCATTCCCTCCTCCCCGCCCCCTCGCAGCGCTCTCCCCCCGCCCTCTCCCGAGGTATGATGACTCTCTCGGGAGAGGGCGGGGGGAAAGCGCTGCGAGGGGGCGGTTTTTAAAAAAATGTTTTCGGGGGGCCGAATCCACTGCCCCCCCAAAACCTGCCGCCCGAGGCCATGGCCTAGTCTGACCTTATGGGTAATCCGGGCCTGCCCCTTGGAAAAAATAATTGCCCACCCCTGTAGATGCAGCCTTCTCTCATTCGACTATACTCAGGTTAGTAGCAGAGGCAACACAAAACAGACTTCTTCATCAGGCAACAATTGGTTTTCTTTTTTCTTGCATAGAAACCAAACCATGCTCAAGCTCAGTTCTCTCCTGTCTCATCTTTATTGTCCTGGGAGGGACCGGTGCGCGCTGTATTATTCACTCACCCAGAAATAGATTTTGTTCTAAGACTATTTTCCTTCTTCAGGGGAAGCAGATGGCTTCAGGTAACAGAAAGCCCCAATTCCTTCATGACTTCCCCCCCCCCCCCAGCTGATAGACCAGGGCTGTCCAACTGGCGGCCCGGGGGCCGTATACAACCCCCCAGCCCCTTCCCTCCGGCCCCCTAAGCTTTTTAATAAAAAATAAAAATTGAAAAATAAAATAAATAATAAATTTTTTTTAAAAATACCTACTTCTGGGTTTGGAGCATGTATCGCGAGAATACGCAATCCACACGGGATTTCTCTGTCAACGCGAGATCACGCCGGCGTTGACAGCGAAATCCCGTGTGGATGCGTATTCTCGCGATACTCTTCGGCTACTCTACTACTGGATCGCTGAGGCCCACAGACGTGATTAGTACCTTCTTCGACTCAGTCGGTCGTCGCCTCTCTCGTCGTCCGGGTACTCCTGGATCCTGCGCGTTTGGAAAAGGTGGGACGAAGCAGGGGGCTCCTCATTCCCTCCCCCATCTCCCCTCATGTATTAAATATAAAATTAAATATATTTAAAGATGAAATAAGGGGAGATGGGATACATTAAAATAAGGGGGGAGGGGAGGATGGAATTAAATATATTTAATATTAAATAAAAATAAGGGGAGAGGGGAGGATGGAATTAAATATATTTAATATTACATTAAAATAAGGGGAGAGGGAGGATGGAATTAAATATATTTAATATTACATTAAAATAAGGGTGAGGCGAGGATGGAATTAAATATATTTAATATTACATTAAAATAAGGGGAGGGGAGGATGGAATTAAATATATTTAATATTACATTAAAATAAGAGAGAGGAGAGGATGGAATTAAATATATTTAATATTACATTAAAATAAGGGAAGAGGGGAGGATGGAATTAAATATATTTAATATTAAATTAAAATAATTTAATATCTTATCCCTGCATTTTATCTCAGTAAAAGATTATATTTGACTGTATGGATGCCCCTTTTGAATGCCCACCCTGCATTTAAGGTTAGTAAAAGATTATATTTGACTGTATGCATGCAGGGGCGGGGGCGGAGCCGGGGAGAGGGCCCCCCAGGTCATCAGGCCCCTGGGCCGGTAGAAGTTGGACAGCCCTGTGATAGACCACTTGAAGGGAGAAAGCTTGATTCTTTGTCTTTCGCCAACTTCTATGATTCCCTAGCATTGAGCCATGGCAGTTCAAGTGGTGTCAAACTGCATTAATTAGACAGTGTAGATACACCACAGGTCAGTGACCAAAGAACTATTGCTTGAGTAAAGGGCAGCAGGGTGGGAAAGGAACTGACGCTGCCTCCATCAATGGTATCATTCATCATTTGGAAGATTCACATTTCGGCCCATAAATAATTCATCGCCATGATTTTGCCATTGCAAGACTATTACAGCCAAGGAACAAGAAGTTCCAGGCTTCACCAAGTGCACTCCATGAACACATTGAGCCCATTTATTTAATGCACACCGATGAGCTGCTTGAACATGCAAAATGCAAGAGGCCCTTATTTTTAAGCAAAAGGCACCAGATTGGGCTGATTTTGGGTGCTAAGCAGGATCGGCCCTGGTTAGAATTTGATGGGAGACCCCCAATGAATCCCAGACACTGTTGGCTCTAGGCCTGTGCAATCATCTATAGTATGTACAGTATATAATAAAAGTCAGTGTTTGCGGCCGAGCGGTGGGAGGAATATGTGGCAGCGTTTCGATTGGCTGCCACTCCAGGATTATTTGCATAAATGGCTCTGACTGGCCAGCCACCTAACATTCCAACACAGCACAGAGAGGAGAGGAAAGGGCCTGAGGCAGGCATAAATGGCTGGAGTTGAAGTGAGGCAGTTGACAGTTTTTTCTGTTGGAAATGGAATGTTCAGTACCTTCACCCAATACACTTCTAAGGTGACTCAGAGGGAAAGCAAAAGGCCTCAGGCAGTCAGCCACTGAGTCCCACAGCAATGACGGATCAGGACCAAACATGGCAAACAAGGGACCAATGACCCACTTCACAACCTGGTGTGGTTTAGGGCAGGATGGGCCACAAATGATGGGATTTGCAGTACCTTCACCTCATTCACTTCGCAAACAACACTGCAGCCCCTATACATCACAGACCAGACCCAAACTTGGCACACAGAGTACCCATGACTCACTCTACATCCTGGTGCAGTTTTGAGTGGGACAGACCACGGATGATGGGATTTGAAGTACCTTCACTCACTTTCTGAGACCGCTGCAACACTCATCCTGTAGTCGAGCCAGGAAGCCCCAAACCCCAAAAAAGAACCAACTTCAGAGAGTCCCCAGTATTCCTTTTGGCCCATGGCCTAAGTTGCACCAGTACCAGACTCCTTTTTCCCCCCTTCCCTTCTGCCTCACTCAGTTCCATACATCACACTGCACCAACTTCGTCAGTCCTAGTAAACCCGGCCACCATTACCTCCCATCTCCACATTTACAACACTTCATACAGCACATAGTATGGAAGACATTTTGGCCACACGTTACAAAACAATAAATAAACACTCTGCCATTTCTCCCATCGTTTCCTCTTCTCTCTTCCTCTCTCCCTATCCTTTCTCCGGCCTGGGGGAAGCATATCCCAGCTCAAAAACGACAGCTTTTGGGGCAGTTCGGCCCAAAGAGATCTCTTCAGGGGGTGGGTGATGGGCAGAGATTGATGCCAAAAAGAAGATCTAGTTCTCCCAAGTACTGTGCCTCTATTTGCCTTTTTCTGATTGTTTTCTTCTCCTGGACTGCTCCTGACGCTTCTCCTGGCTGATTGAGCCAAGAAGCCTCGCTATTCATCATGGACCCTCCCTGCTCTGGGAAAGATAGTTTCATCAAGGACCCTGAAGCGAACTCAAGATCCCTTCCTGGCTGGAAGCAGCCAGAGAGCCAAAAATACATCTATGGGCTTTTGAGGGTTTTGAACCTGCAGCCCAAGCCTTTGCAGGCTGGGATATGTAGTTCGCCCAAGGACACGGATCATAGACTCATTTCTGTATCCCTGTACATACAGTGTGGCTTCATAAGTTTTCCCTTTGACTCCTTGTAACCCTTCCCTTCCCCTCCTTGCCCTTGGTTAAGAAAGATTGCCTTGAAGGTGTTTACTATGTTTGTCAAGAGGAAATGCAACTGAACCCTGTTCCCAAAACCTTTATTGACCACCATTTCATATTGCATGCGTTGCCCGGTCAGAGTCTTGTTATGGAAATTGAACTCTTGTTTCAACTCCACGTCTGGCCGGATCCGGAGGCAGCCGCGGTCTGAGTCGTCAAGCTTAGCTTGCCTTTGGAACCTGGACAATGAAAGTTTGTTCTTCACAGCGGGTGTCACAGCTGGCTTCGGAACCCAGGTGTGCCCCAAAATAAGTCCTTTTGTCACCAAAGGGGTCTGAGTGAATCACCAGGCCTTTCTTCCTCTCCTTCCCCATTCACATATGGATGGGACACATCAACTCAATGATTTCATCATTCCCAGGTGTCACCCCAGGTCGTTTACCTGGCCAGGACTCTTTTGTTTTATTCATATGCCATATTGACAGCGATTTCCGTCTAAGCTTCCCTTCCTGGAACTCCATATATGGCCACAGACCTCTGATTGGCCGAAGCCGGCAAATGGGAGCGAGCGCTGATAGGCTCCCCTGAACTGACCGGCCTCCCGCCCATCAGCTGGCCTCAAACGTTCCAACCAATCACCAGCAGAGCCGGCCCAGAAGGGGCAGGCGGGAAATTCAATTGTTTTGACAGTTCTGTAACCTTTAAAAGCCAATGTTTTGATTGTACACGCATGCGTTCTTTGCGGGAATCAGGGTATTGCGGTTCGCATCCTCTCAGCTGAGCAGAATAAACAATTTTGTGGCATCTACCTTGCAGGATTGGTGAGCATAATTGGATCTACGGGAGGCGGGTAGGCTACGAGGACCTAGTCGCTCCGGGCTCGCCAGGTTAACTGAACCCTCGCGGTCTCTGCCCCGTGGTCGGTCCACGGGGCTTGCCCGGTTGTCAGACAGCCGGCCTGGGGGATTGGCAGCTGTTCGATAACAATCCTGAGACTTCCGGTCCCTTCCCCCACTTCCAGACACCACTGCAACCCTCATCCAGAGAATAACCAAGACAAAATGTGACACAAACAGCCCCCAGCACTCAACATCCTGGTGCTGTTTGGAGGGTGATGCACCATGACCCCCTCGCAGTACCTTCACTAAGTTCCTGAAACAACTGCAAGCCACATAAACATCTTATAGGAACCAACCGTGGAACACAATGCCTTCCTCAAATAACCCGGGCACCGCCGGGTCCTCAGCTAGTCTATGTATATAATAAAAGTCAGTGTTTGCGGCCGAGCGGTGGGAGGAATATGTGGCAGTGTTTCGATTGGCTGCCACTCCGGGATTATTTGCATAAATGGCTCTGACTGGCCAGCCACCCAACATTCCAACACAGCACAGAGAGGAAAGGGAAGGGCCTGAGGCAGGCATAAATGGCTGGAGTTGAAGTTAGGCAGTTGACAGTTTTTTTCTGTTGGAAATGGAATGTTCAGTACCTTCACCCAATACACTTCTAAGGTGACTCAGAGGGAAAGCAAAAGGCCTCAGGCAGTCAGCCACTGAGTCCCACAGCAATGACGGATAAGGACCAAACATGGCAAACAAGGGACCAATGGTTCACTTCACAACCTGGTGTGGTTTAGGGCAGGATGGGCCACAAATGATGGGATTTGCAGTACCTTCACCTCATTCACTTCCCAAACAACACTGCAGTCCCTATACATCACAGTCCAGGCCCAAAATTGACAACAAGGCTTCCTTAACTTGATTTTCCCGAGTAGACCTCAGCTCATGGGATATTGTTAGGCTTCCTCAACTTGATTTTCCTGACTAGGCCCCCAACAATGACAGAACAAGACCAAACTTGGCACACAGACCCCCCAAGATGCACCCTACATCCTGGTGCAGTTTGAGGAAGGTTGGACCATGGATGATGGGACTTGCAGTACTTTAATTCACTTCCTTAGAGCACTGTGGCCCACACCAATGACGAACTATGGCACACAATGCCTTCCTCAAATAACCCGGGCACCGCCGGGTCCCCAAGCTAGTAAATAAATAAATAATTAAAATTCTATAATGTAGATCAGGGGTGCTCAGAATGGTGATCGGGATCACCAGGGTAATCTTTGGGCCTCATCCTGGTGATCTTAAGGCCCCTGACCAGGTTTTTTGCTGTTGGTCCTCTTCACGCGCCCCTGCACGCTGCAAAGAAGTCCTCCGTCGTTGCTCCTCCCCTCTCCCTGCTCGCGTGCCGCCTCCAAAAGCTCCAGAGTCCAAGAGGCAGAATGGGCCCCTCTTTTGGATTCCTCCTCCTCCCTCCGTCCTTCTCCAGCCACTCAGAGTCGTAGGAGACCAAAGGGGGCAGGCCTGGATGACGCGATGCATGGCTGGCCCCGCGCGCATGCGCAGAAGCGCCCATTTTGCCTCTCGGACTTCTCGTGAGCTCTTGGAGGCAGCACGCATGCTGGCGGCGTGGAAATAGGAGCAACGACAGAGGAGGAGAAGAAGGACGCTTTGGGGTCATTTCCTTACCGCATCTCAAAGGTCGGTCTTTTTACTTTGGGGTGGGTGCTTGATTGTTCTGTGGCATGTCTCTTTGTTTATTTTTAATGTTTAAAAATAGCCTTTTAGCTCCAAAGCCTCTCTGCTTGCTTTGTTCCTTGAGAAATATATGCTGGGGAATATAGAAATGTGGGAGAAATGGGGTGGTTGGATGTATTTTTGCATGCCCCTTTGTTTACCTTGCTGAGTATTAAATGGCCTTGCAGTTCAAAAGCCTCTCTTCTTACTTTCTGGCTGATAATATGTGTGGTAATATGGCAGTGTGGGAGAAATGGGGTGGTTGGATGTATTTTTATGCTCTGTTTTATATTGTTGTTATTAAATTGAAATGTTGATGTTTTATAACTTCATTTTATGTAAACTGCCCCGAGCCTGCTGGAAGGAGCGGTACATAAAAATGAATAATAAATATAAATAAATAAATAAGAAAATAGTTATACCTTTTACATTTCTGGGCAGGTGATCTTTGGGACTTGGTTTTTTTAATCAGTAGCTCCCATGCTGAAAAAGTGTGAGCACCCCTGATGTAGATGCACCCTATGTCATACCCAAATCAGCATAGTGTGCGCCTGCACTGTATAATTAATGTAGTTTGACACCACTTTAACCGTAACTGGAGGATTCTGGGAGTTGTAGTCCAAGTAATAACTTGTCTGAGCAATATTTCCTGCAGTCTCTTTGGCCCATATTTTAGGTGAACTCTGCTTTTGTTGACGAATCCTCATTTATATTGCTTTCTTTTTCAACCTGGCTCTGGAAAAACAATGCGTAAGCCATTAGCGCTTTCAATAGACTCATCAACACTGAGCTTCCAAATTGCCACCTGCTTTTGCTCAAATTGCCTGCATTAAAGAAATAGAATCGCTAGAAGAAATCTCATCAATGGCTGGTTATGTCACTGTAAACTCTTTCCACAGCCCAGCTTCAGCCCAGTGGAGATAATTAATCAAGGACATGTAGAGCACATCTACATTGTAGAAATAAGGCAGCTTGCCACTATTTTAATTGCCATGGGTCCAGGGCCGTGGCCAGGATTTTGATTCCGGGGCTGAGTTTGGTTCGGGGGGCCGAGACTGGGTGGAAAAGGGTCTACCCTAGCAAATCTTTTGTATTGTTATCCCAATAACCCCATTAATGTGGGATATAATGAGCATGGTGATCAGATCATGATATGAATAAGCATAACAGTTTAATGCAGGGCTGTCCAACTGGCGGCCCTGGGGCCGTATACGGCCCCCAGCCTACCCTGAAATTTTTTTTTTTAAAAAATCGATCTCCGGGGGGTGGGGCTGGGTGACGTCAGGCGTGGCGCCAGCGCCGAGCCTGACGGCACCCCGCCCCGCCCCCACCCTTCCTCCTCCTCCATCCCGCCTCTCCCCCCGGCACACCAATCGGGAACGCCGGGGGGGAGTGAGAAGGCGGGCCTAAAGGGGAGGAAGGGACGCGCTTCCCTTCTTCCTCCATAGGCCCGCCTCCTCCGTCCCGCCTCTCCCCCCGGCGCCCGATCGGAGCGCCGGGGGGAGAGCGGGACGGAGGAGGAGGCTGGCGTGACCCTTTAGCTGGAAGGGCGAAGCTGAGGAGGGCTCTCCTCAGCTTTGCCCTTCCAGCAGGGACACGCCAGCCTCGAAGCGGGAAATCGCTGCTTCTGAGGCTGGCGTGTCCCTTTAAGAAGAAGGGCAAAGCCAAGGAGAGCTCTTCATGGCTTCGCCCTTCCAGCTAAAGGCACACGCCAGCCTCAGAAGCAGCGATTCCCCCGCTTCCGAGGCTGGCGTCCCTTTAGCTGGAAGGCGAAGCTGAGAGGGCTCTGCTTGGCTTTGCCCTTCCTCTTAAAGGGACATGCCAGCCTCGGATGCGGGGAAATCGCTGCTTCTGAGGCTGGCGTGTGCCTTTAGCTGGAAGGGCAAAGCTGAGGAGGAGGGTTCTCCTCGGCTTTGCCCTTCCTCTTACAGCCTCAGCCGGGGCAGCAGAACCGGGAGAAATCGCCGGTTCTGCCGCCCTGGCTGTCACTGGAGGAGGAGGGAGGCGGGGCGGGCCGCTCCTGACGGTGCGCTGACGTCACCATGTCTGGACGTCACCACGCCGGCGTCCTGCAAGGCCCGCCCCTTTTCGGCGGGGCTTGGTGACGTCACCGGAAAGGGTGGGCCGTGCAGGACGCCGGCGTGGTGACGTCAGACGTGGTGACGCTCAGCGTGCCGTCAGGAGCGGCCCGCCCCCTGCTCCGCCCCCAGGTCATCAGTGGCCAGGGCACCGGCCCTTGGCCCAAAAGATGTTGGACAGCCCTGGTTTAATGTACCAGTAAGGCCTTTTCGGACCACCCTGAGAATTTCCGGGGCTGAAGCCCCCTTAGCCCCCTGGCTACATGCCTGCATGGGTCAATGCTATGGAATACTGGAAGTTGTAGTTTGGTGGGGCACCACCCCTTTAGCAGAGGCGACTAAAAGACCTTGTGAAACTAGAACTCACATGATTCCATAGCAGTCAAAAGTGGTGTCAAACTGTATTCATTTTACAGTTTAGATGCAGTCCCAAGTCAATTTATGTTGACCCCATGGATTTTATAACGTTTTCCCATGCAAGGACTACTTGAAAGTGGTTTTGCCAGTTCCTTCCTCTGAAATAGAGCCAACTAGGCCTGGGCAATCATGGTTCTAAATGGTTCTAAAGGACTTACAAAACTAAAGTTCTGGTGGTGAAAACTAGGTGGCACTGGTGCTTTGCTTCTACAGTGTTGCTAAAGTTCTGGTGGTGAACACTAGGTGGCGCTGGTGCTTTGCTTCTACAGTGTTGCTAAAGTTCTGGTGGTGAACACTAGGTGGCGCTGGTGCTTTGCTTCTACAGTGTTGCTAATGTTCTGGTGGTGAACACTAGGTGGCGCTGGTGCTTTGCTTCTACAGTGTTGCTAAAGTTCTGGTGGTGAACACTAGGTGGCGCTGGTGCTTTGCTTCTACAGTGTTGCTAAAGTTCTGGTGGTGAACACTAGGTGGCGCTGGTGCTTTGCTTCCACAGTGTTGCTAAAGTTCTGGTGGTGAACACTAGGTGGAGCTGGTGCTTTGCTTCTACAGTGTTGCTAAAGTTCTGGTGGTGAACACTAGGTGGCGCTGGTGCTTTGCTTCTACAGTGTTGCTAAAGTTCTGGTGGTGAACACTAGGTGGGGCTGGTGGTTTGCTTCTACAGTGTTGCTAAAGTTCTGGTGGTGAACACTAGGTGGCGCTGGTGCTTTGTTTCTACAGTGTTGCTAATGTTCTGGTGGTGAACACTAGGTGGCGCTGGTGGTTTGCTTCTACAGTGTTGCTAAAGTTCTGGTGGTGAACACTAGGTGGCGCTGGTGCTTTGCTTCTACAGTGTTGCTAAAGTTCTGGTGGTGAACACTAGGTGGCGCTGGTGCTTTGCTTCTACAGTGTTGCTAATGTTCTGGTGGTGAACACTAGGTGGCGCTGGTGCTTTGTTTCTACAGTGTTGCTAAAGTTCTGGTGGTGAACACTAGGTGGCGCTGGTGCTTTGCTTCTACAGTGTTGCTAATGTTCTGGTGGGAAACACTAGGTGGCGCTGGTGCTTTGCTTCTACAGTGTTGCTAAAGTTCTGGTGGTGAACACTAGGTGGCGCTGGTGCTTTGCTTCTACAGTGTTGCTAATGTTCTGGTGGTGAAAACTAGGTGGCGCTGGTGCTTTGTTTCTACAGTGTTGCTAAAGTTCTGGTGGTGAACACTAGGTGGCGTTGGTGCTTTGCTTCTACAGTGTTGCTAAAGTTCTGGTGGTGAACACTAGGTGGTGCTGGTGCTTTGTTTCTACAGTGTTGCTAAAGTTCTGGTGGTGAACACTAGGTGGCGCTGGTGCTTTGTTTCTACAGTGTTACTAATGTTCTGGTGGTGAACACTAAGTGGCGCTGGTGCTTTGCTTCTACAGTGTTGCTAAAGTTCTGGTGGTGAACACTAGGTGGCGCTGGTGCTTTGCTTTTACAGTGTTGCTAATGTTCTGGTGGTAAACACTAGGTGGCGCTGGTGCTTTGCTTCTACAGTGTTGCTAAAGTTCTGGTGGTGAACACTAGGTGGCGCTGGGGCTTTGCTTCTACAGTGTTGCTAATGTTCTGGTGGTGAACAGTAGGTGGCGCTGGTGCTTTGCTTCTACAGTGTTGCTAAAGTTCTGGATTGAACATTTCAGAACTCTAACAAAACTTTCAAAATGTTGTTATAAATGGCAGTTCCTAATTGGTTCTGTCTTAAAAATCGCCAATAATGAAATAATAATGAAGTTTTGAAAGTTCTGTTAGAGTTCTGAAATGTTCACCACCAGAACTTTAGCAACGCTGTAGAAGCAAAGCACCAGCGCCACCTAGTGTTCACCACCAGAACTTTAGTTTTGAAAGTACTTTAGAACCATTTAGAATCATGGATTGCCCAGGCTTAGTTCTCATGGGAAGCTGCAAGCAGAAAACCAACCAAATTGCAGCCCAAATCATCATGAAATTGACATACACAGATTCCAGTATTGATCCTTGGTGGCACTCTATTCTGTATTCCAGTGTTTCCCAACCTTTTTTGAGCCGTGGCACACTTTTAACATAAAAAAAATCTGGGGGCACACCACCAACCAAAATGACACAAAATGACACTGTAACACAGGAAAGAACGGCTGGGGATGGTGACCTGCTGGGAGTGCCGGGTTGGGGAGGAGGAGGAGCCAGGCCACGCCATGCCCCTCCCGGCTTCAGTTTTCCCACAACTTCGCCAGCCTTGAGGGGGCAGTGCCAAGCCAGCATTGTGCTGGCTCTGCCACCGCTGGCTTGGCACTGCCCCCCTCAAAGCTGGCCAAGCTGTGGGACCGCTGAAGCCAGGGAGGGGTCCGAGTCAGGCCGCACCATGCCCTGCCCCCTCCCCCGGCTTCAGTTCTCCCACAGCCGCCAGCTTTGAGAGGGCAGTGCCAAGCCAGCATTGCGCTGGCTCTGCCACCGCTGGCTTGGCACTGCCCCCTCAAGGCTGGCAAAGCTGTGGGAGTGCTGAAGCCGGGGAGGAAGGGGCGGAGCCAGGCTGCGCCATGCCCCCGGCGTCAGCTCTCCCACAGAGGAGGAGCATGAGCGGTGGACGGGCTTCAGTAGGCAGGGCTCCTCCGCGGCTTCAACAAGCAAGGGGCGAGAGTCATAGCGGATTGGAGGCTGGTTGGGGAAACGGCCGAACGAGGCAGCGCCCCGGTCCCTTCTTTTTCTTCGCCGCCGCCTGGCCCTTCCTCCTCCTCTCCCAAGCAGCAGGAGTTTGGCAGGAGGAGGGGGCAAGGAAGGGGAGCAGAGAGCTTTTCTCACGGCACACCTGATGATCGCTCACGGCACACTAGTGTGCCACGGCACACTGGTTGAGAAACACTGCTGTATTCTATGAAAATTCTCCATTACTTTCCTGTCCTACAATCATCAGGTTCCAATGCACAAGTCAAAACCAGATGCAAAACGGCTTAATATACCTCGCAGTCCTTTAGTATCCACTCCTGCTAAGCAATTTCGTATGTTTGCAATCACTGTCATTCCCAAAGCATTATTAGCATCTCTAATGATCTAAAACAGCTCAGATCATTTTCAGCAGCAGGTGTAGCTAAGCACCTGCGGTTTTTCAAAGTGTTGGCCCATTTTTTTAATCTATTTAAGGAAGCAAACTGTATATCTGCTCAACAGAAGATTCACTCCAACAGCTGGAAGCAAATGAGGCTGTGATCTCAAAACAACGGATCTGTACCATATGGGCCATCTTATTCACTCCCCAACCCACCACGTTCAATCTGTGATGTTCTGTTATAAGTTCATTTGCCAAATTGGCAGGAGACGATAGGGAGCAAGGTCTTTCTAGCGGTAGGATGCACCTGCACTTAAAAACAATCGGCGCTGACAAAATTGAGCTCGAGCTCACGTGATCAACTGGGCATCAAACTGATTTGACATGCAGCAGGGAGTTCCAACATTCCTGCATGCTCCGTGTCGTCTAGCATCATTAAGAACAAAAGCTGGGACTATGACTCAGAAGACCGCTAGCCATTTCTTTCCTTCTATTCTCATGTCCCACTCGACCTGAAACTTTGTAGCGCAACCTTAATGAATAACCCTTCAGTTCGCAACATTTCTTCCCTTCCGCAAAGATACAAAGTGTCTCATTTGGCTCTTACTCACAGATCCTGATACAATAAACCTTTCCGGACCGCAGAACAGTGCTGGCGCGCCTGGGATGCCTTTCTGGCGTCCTGGGGAGGCCGGAGCTGTGCTCCTCAAAACCGCAGATACGGAGTCCTCCAGAATGGTGCCGTTTCCCCCAGCATCCGCGAGAACATGAGTTTAACCGATTGACCTAGTTCGCTCCCCCCTCAGGCTGGGAATATTGGCATAATTATTTCCATTCAACGCAATGGCTGATTTTCCCGGCTTCGGACTTCGAGGAATCTCAGCAATCCGGAAAGAGCTTTTATTTATCTATTTTCCCGAGACTTCCCTGTAAAGATCCGCATCTGTCCTTTGTCAACAGGAAGGGACAGATTTGGCCAGTTCCCCATTTCCCATAGGAAACAAAAGACTTTCTTAGCCCGAAAGGCTGAGAGCATGGGATCTTAATTTACATAAGGACTAATTGAATCAAGACACTTCCAGCCACATTGTTTTTCCTCAAGTTCCCGCCTCCCACTTCCCATTCGCCAGAACAGAGGCGGCGCTGTTTCGCTATTGTCTCACCTTCAACTGGTCCCAACATTTCAGCCAATCAGCATGGAGCTGGCCGGCGCATGGGGGCAGGAAATTTGAATTTTGACAGCTCTGTATAAATATGGCATGTATTTTGAATGTAACCTTATGGCTGTTTTGCGACAAGGAAATTGAGGCAGTCATCCTTATCAGCTGACAAGAATTAAAGATCTCGGTCGCTTTTCTTCAACTTTGGTGAGGTTTATTGGGAAACAGTGAGGTGGGAAAATCTGCATCCTGCCTTGCTCACCAAGGGTTACGATCCATCTATTTGGGCGCTAGGGCTCGTGCCCCTTCTGAGCAGAACTGGAGATATTCTTGGAACTGGAGATAATTCTCGAAAAAACTTACAGCAAGAGGCTATCCTGAAGCTATTATTTCTAAAGTGAAAACTAAAGCGGATAAGATTCCTTGCAAACAACTTCTTAAGATAACCACCAAACCCCCTCTTGACAGAATGGTTTGGCCACTGATACTTACCACAGACACTAACCAAATTAGAAAAATAATCAATGAATATTGGACTCTTATACAGGACATTCCAGGTCTTACGAAACCACCTATCATCGCACATAAAAGACCCCAAAATATTAAAGACATTATAGTACAGTCAAGATTATGGAAACCAGCACTGAGGAGTAGTTTAACTCTTAAGACGCACCAATGCGGACATTGCGTACAGTGTGGATTCGTATATCCCGCACCCACGGATTAAAAGAATTCTTCGCGTGTAATTTAGACTCATGCGTCTACAGACTACAATGCCCATGTGGCCTAATATACGTGGGCAAAACTAAAAGAATTTTAAGAAATAGAATTTCTGAACAGCGATCGAGGATCCACCAAGGAGTGGAAGATTCACCTCTTTATTTACATTTTAAATGACTAAAACACAGACCAGACTCGCTTCGATTTTTTGGCCTACAAAGGGTTACTTTAACACCGCATAGCAATGTAGAACAATCACTTAGAAGGACTGAAACCCGCTGGATTCTCCAATTAAAAACTGACATTCCTTCCAGACTTAATGAAAGGTTAAAAATTAACGACCTCTTGATGTGAGAGGCCACACGTGGAATATGAGTCAATGCGGTTGCATTTAAACGGTATTACTGGATAACCCGATGCATTTGCCTCTGGTATGCCATAGAGGGAAGATTCCACCTCTATGTACTAGGTATGGTTATAAGGAGATTATTTCATTATAACTGAAGTTGCTAATGTATGGGCTAATTGACATATGATAATATTGTGTTTCGTTTATAGATTTATTACTTTCACGGTGAACCACTATGAATGAAACTCTTCCTTATTATTTACATGTATGTCGAGTGGCCTTGAAAAGGACCCCGTAGGGTCGAAACGGGCGAAGGGTCCCTATGGTATAACACGTCCTCATCGGCCTTCTCTCGACCGTCCAATGTATATTTATCAATGCGGATTATAATTGAATCTACCACTTTATATTTGTACGGATTTAATCCAATGGACTGGGAATGATTATTTGGATTACTAACAGACTGGATTAATTCGATGTGAACCATTGACTGTATTAATACGTCACACGACAGAACTTTGCCATTTGTGAACTATAACAAGCTTTCATTTTTGATCTATGTTTATGATTTATGGAAAATATACATCGAATTATATGACTTTATAGTAAACTCTTAAGACACTGTGAAGTGGATGCTTCCATTTATTTTGAAATATACCACTGGATTACAGTAACTCCCTTGGAACTATATTGATTTGATACATTTGGGATCCCGCATCAATTGAATTTTGAGCGTACATGGTGAAGTACATTCTTTATGAATGCATTTAATTCATAGAATTGTTTATTTAGTATCTTGATTATTTAGTATCTTGATTAACCCTGGCTTTTTGAATGTGCCTTCTGGGCAGAGCCAACCCAAATTCTGTTCGGTGACATCTGTCGGCTGCAAAAGGCCACCCTACTCGATCTGCGCACATTTTTCGCTGATACCTCCCACAGATCGGCACACTGGGTGCAGTTCCTAAAAATCTTGGCCTGCACTTAAAAACAATAGGCGCTGACAAAATTACCATCTGTCGGCTGCAAAAGGCCACCCTACTCGGATCTGCAAGCATTTTTTGCCGATACGTCACACAGTCCTAGACGTTTGGGAAGTGTCTGACGTGTGATCAAATACAAAAGCCAGCACAGTGATCTTGTTCACTTCGTACTAATCTTGTTGTACATCTATCTATCTATATAATAAAAGTCAGTGTTTGTGGCGGTGCGGAGGACGGGAGGTGCAGAGGAATATGTGCCAGCATTTCGATTGGTTGCCACTGTGGGATTATTTGCATAAAGGACACTGATTGGCCAGCCTCAGAACTCCGACACTCTAAGGCACCAGACAGAGGGCATTGGTTGCCACCGAGGAACTATTTTCATAAAGGACTCTGATTGGCCAGCAAAACAGAATGCAACTGAATGCTTGAGTTAGCCAAATGACAGGTTTTTTTTCGTTAGAAATGGAATGTTCATTTTCTGGGAGGTGCGGAGGTGCCAAGGAATATGTGACAGCATTTTGGGATTACTTGCATAAAGGACTCTGATTGGCCAGCCTCAGAACTCCAACATTCTACAGCCCCAGATAGAGGGGATTGGTTGCCACTGAAATGGTATTTGCATAAAGGACTCCGATTGGCCATCCACATTCCAACATTTTAAGGTGACTCAGAGGGAAAAGGAAAGGCCTCAGGCAGTCAGACACTGCGGCCCACAGCAGTGACAGATCAGGACCAAACTTGGCACAGAGGGGCCCAATGGCCCACTTCACAACGGCCCCCACCCAATGACCAATACAGACCAAAATTAGCACACAGAGCCCCCTTGACCCACTCAACACCCTGGTGCTGTTTCAAGGAGGACGGACCACAGATGATGGGGCTTGAAATACCTTCACTCACCTTCCGAGACCGCTGCAACCCTCATCCAAAGGATGATCAAGACCTAATGTGACACACACAGCCCCCATGACCCATTCTACATCCTGGTACTGTTTGGAGGGGGATGGACCATGGCCAATGGGACTTGCAGTACCTTCACTAAGTTCCTGAGACCACTGCAAGCCACATAAACATCTAATAGGAACCAACCTTGGCACACATTGCCTTCCTCAAATAACCCGGGCACCGCCGGGTCCCCAAGCTAGTATAATAATAATAATAATAATAATTTATTTATAGACCACCCTCTCTCTCCGAGGGGACTCAAGAGACCAAGAGAAAGCTTTCCTTTGCCGATCTGAAAGCTCAAGCTGGCTTGTATATGAAGAAACCACTGCTGGGGCCAGGCTGTGCAAGAACCATTCATCTGTTTGCTCTCAGAACAATAACTTGCCTCGCTGTTCATTATCTTAATGGGCTGCTTGAGCCAGAGAAGGAGAAAGGGGGGGGTTCTGTTTTAAATGTGCACACGGGTGCATCTCTCGCTTTATCAAGTCTGTCGTATGTGCCGCTCAACAAAACATATGTTCTCTCTCCTTGTTATTGGGCTTGCCAAGCAAATTGAATACAAACACCGAGGGAGGGGTGCTTTTGCCAGCACGTATGTCTCCAAAATTGGCTCAAGTTTGTCTTTTAATTTGAGATTCCCAGAATTGGCATCAGCTGTTGCCAGTGTTCACATCGCAGCCTGGAGTCTCTCCCGAGGAGTTAGACTCTCTTGAGAATGTAGTCCCATCATGATAAAAAGCTGGAAAAGCCCTAAGATGAGATGGACTTTATCTCCCATAAGCCACCGTTAATTGCCTGGAGCTTTTGACAGTAAGTTTGGAGGGTATCCAGTTGTGTGAGGCAGGTCTAGTTCAGGGCTGTCCAACTGGCGGCCCGGGGGTTGTATACAGCCCCCCCAGCCCCTTCCCTCTGCCCCCCTAAGCTTTTTAATAAAAAATAAAAATTGAAAAATAAAATAAATAATAAAAATTACAAAAAATCTACTTCCGGGTTCGGAGCAAGTATCGCAAGAATACGCAATCCACACGGGATTTCGCTGTCAACGCGAGATCACGCCGGCGTTGACAGCGAAATTCTGTATGGATTGCATATTCTCACGGTACTCTTAGGCCAGTCTTTCTCAACCAGTGTGCCGTGGCACACTAGTGTGCCGTGACGGACCTCCTGCTGTGCCGCGAGAAAAGCTCTCTGCCTCCCTTCCTCCCCCCCTCCTGCCGAACTCCTGCTGCTTGGGGGAGGAAGGGCCGGGCAGTGGCGAAGAAAAAGAAGAAGGGACCGGGGTACCGCCTCCTTTGGCCGTTTCCCCAGCCAGCCTCCAATCTGCCATGACTCCCACCATGACTCTCGCCCCTCGCTTGCTGAAGCCGCGTGGAGGAGGAGCCCTGCCCACTGAAGCCCGTCCACCGCTCATGCTCCTCCTCTGTAGGAGAGCTGAAGCTGGGGGGAGGGGTCAGGGCATGGCGAGGCCTGTAGGAGAGCTTAAGCTGGGGGGAAGGGACGGGGCATGGCCTGGCTCTGCCCCCTCACCTGGCCGGCACTCCCAGCAGCTGCTCCAGCCTTGAGGGGACAGTGCCAAGCCAGCGTTGTGCTGGCTCAGGCATCACTGGCTTGGCACTGCCCCCTCAAGGCTGGAGGAGCTGCTGGGAGTGCCGAAGCCGGGGGTAGGGGGCCAGGCATGGCACAGCCTGGCTGCACCCCCTCCCCAGCTTCGGCACTCCCAGCAGCTGCTCCCAGCAGGCCACCATCCCCCAGCCGTTCTTTACTGTGTTAGAATGTCATTTTGTGTCATTTTGGTTGGTGGTGTGCCACCGGATTTTTTTAATGTTAAAAGTGTGCCGTGGCTCCCCCTCATGTATTAAATGTAAAATTAAATATATTTAAAGATGAAATAAGGGGAGATGGGATACATTAAAATAAGGGGGGAGGAGGGAATTAAATATATTTAATATTAAATAAAAATAAGGGGGAGGGGAGGATGGAATTAAATATATTTAATATTAAATACAAATAAGGGGAGAGGGGAGGATGGAATTAAATATATTTAATATTAAATAAAAATAAGGGGGAGGGGAGGATGGAATTAAATATATTTAATATTAAATACTAATAAGGGGAGAGGAGGATTAAATTAAATATATTTAGGATATTAAATATTTAATATTAAATAAAAATAAGGGGGAGGGGAGGATGGAATTAAATATATTTAATATTAAATACAAATAGGGGGGGAGGATGGAGGAGGGGAGGATGGAATTAAATATATTTAATATTAAATACAAATAAGGAGAGGGAGGATGGAATTAAATATATTTAATATTAAATAAAAATAAGGGGGAGGGGAGGATGGAATTAAATATATTTAATATTAAATACTAATAGGGGGGGAGGGGAGGATGGAATTAAATATATTTAATATTAAATAAAAATAAGGGGAGAGGGAGGATGGAATTAAATATATTTAATATTAAATAAAAATAAGGGGAGGGGAGAGGGAGGATGGAATTAAATAAATTTATTATAAAATAAAAAAATGGGAGAGGGGAGGATGGAATTAAATATATTTAATATTAAATACTAATAAGGGGGAGGGGAGGATGGAATTAAATATATTTAATATTAAATACAAATAAGGGGGAGGGGAGGATGGAATTAAATATATTTATTATTAAATACAAATAAGGGGAGAGGGAGGATGGAATTAAATATATTTAATATTAAATACAAATAAGGGGGAGGGGAGGATGGAATTAAATATATTTAATATTAAATACTAATAAGGGGAGAGGGGAGGATGGAATTAAATATATTTATTATTAAATAAAAATAAGGGGAGAGGGGAGGATGGAATTAAATATATTTATTATTAAATACAAATAAGGGGGAGGGGAGGATGGAATTAAATATATTTAATATTAAATACAAATAAGGGGAGGGGAGGATGGAATTAAATATATTTAATATTAAATACTAATAAGGGGAGGATGGAATTAAATATATTTATTATTAAATAAAAATAAGGGGAGGATGGAATTAAATATATTTATTATTAAATAAAAATAAGGGGAGGGGAGGATGGAATTAAATATATTTAATATTAAATAAAAATAAGGGGAGGGGAGGATGGAATTAAATATATTTATTATTAAATAAAAATAAGGGGGAGGGGAGGATGGAATTAAATATATTTAATATTAAATAAAAATAAGGGGGAGGGGAGGATGGAATTAAATATATTTAATATTAAATAAAAATAAGGGGGAGGGGAGGATGGAATTAAATATATTTAATATTAAATACAAATAAGGGGAGAGGGGAGGATGGAATTAAATATATTTAATATTAAATAAAAATAAGGGGAGGGAGGATGGAATTAAATATATTTAATATTAAATACAAATAAGGGGAGGGAGGATGGAATTAAATATATTTAATATTAAATACTAAATATTAAATACTAATAAGGGGGGGAGGAGGATGGAATTAAATATATTTAATATTAAATACAAATAAGGGGAGGGAGGATGGAATTAAATATATTTAATATTAAATACAAATTAAATACAAATAAGGGGAGGGAGGATGGAATTAAATATATTTAATATTAAATACTAATAAGGGGGAGGAGGATGGAATTAAATATATTTAATATTAAAGATAAAAAGGGGAGAGGGGAGGATGGAATTAAATATATTTAATATTAAATAAAAATAAGGGGGAGGGGAGGATGGAATTAAATATATTTAATATTAAATACTAATAAGGGGAGAGGGGAGGATGGAATTAAATATATTTAATATTAAATACAAATAAGGGGGAGGGGAGGATGGAATTAAATATATTTAATATTAAATACTAATAAGGGGAGAGGGGAGGATGGAATTAAATATATTTAATATTAAATACAAATAAGGGGGAGGGGAGGATGGAATTAAATATATTTATTATTAAATACAAATAAGGGGAGAGGGGAGGATGGAATTAAATATATTTAATATTAAATACAAATAAGGGGGAGGGGAGGATGGAATTAAATATATTTAATATTAAATACTAATAAGGGGAGAGGGGAGGATGGAATTAAATATATTTATTATTAAATACAAATAAGGGGGAGGGGAGGATGGAATTAAATATATTTATTATTAAATAAAAGTAAGGGGAGAGGGGAGGATGGAATTAAATATATTTATTATTAAATAAAAATAAGGGGAGAGGGGAGGATGGAATTAAATATATTTAGTAATAAATACAAATAAGGGGAGAGGGGAGGATGGAATTAAATATATTTAGTAATAAATACAAATAAGGGGAGAGGATGGAATTAAATATATTTAATATTAAATACAATAAGGGGAGAGGGGAGGATGGAATTAAATATATTTAATGTTAAGTTAAAAAAAGGGGGCCGGGGAGAGGGCGGAGCCAGGGGTGGGGATGGGGCGGAGGCGGGGGCGGGGGCAGACCCTGCGGCCCCCCAGGTCATCAGTGACCAGAATTCAGGCCCCTGGGCCGGTAGAAGTTGGACAGCCCTGGTCTAGTTCATCATTGATCTTTCTATCTAGTGTTTAAAAAATCCCCCCAAAATGCATCATATTTTCCTTGAAATTAGATATTATTTGCCAAAAGGCTAGAGAGCCTATCCTGCCCTTTGACGCTCTTTGTCAGACCCTTCGGTTGTGACCTGTCTGGCATGGGAGGCCCTACCAGTGGCTATTATGCCACCGCCAGCATAGCTCAAAACTTCATTAGGCTATGCAAGTCTCTCCTCAACTGCAAGGAGGCGCCAATGGAGAGTGTGTACCAAAATCAGTGTGTACAGAGCTATCATACTGTCTATTCTCCTCTATGGGTCTGAAACATGGGTCACCTATCGCCAACACCTACGACTCCTCGAACGCTTTCATCAGCGCTGTCTTCGCACAATCCTAAATATACACTGGACCGACTATGTGACAAATGTTGCGGTCCTTGAGCAAGCAGGGATCACCAGCATTGAGGCCATGCTATTGAGAACAGAGCTGCGCTGGGCAGGGCACGTCTCTAGGATGGGGGACTGCCGCCTCCCAAAGATACTACTTTATGGTGAACTCGCCATGGGTCAGCGCAAGAGAGGTGCCCCCAAAAAGAGATATAAGGACTCCCTGAAACAACATCTCAGGCTCGGCCAGATTGATCACCAACAATGGTCCACCCTGGCCTCACATCGGGAGGCATGGAGACGCACTATCCACAATGCTGCGGCCTCTTTCGAGAAGACACGCCAAATGGGTCTCGAAGAGAAACGACAACGCAGAAAGAACCGTGACTTGGAAACAACATCACCCAAGGAGACTTTCTGCTGTGCTTTCTGCAACCAAACTTGCCTATCTCAGATTGGCCTTTTCAGTCATCAACGTGCTTGTAAAAAGCGTGGGATGAGTCCTTCCTGAATCTTTGTTCGCGAAGTAATGCCGAGAGAGAGATATTATTTATTATATTAGCAGTAGTACAAGTTTTTTTCTGTGTCAGGAGCAAATTAGAAAAACTGCAAGTCACTTCTGTTGTGAGATAATTGGCCGTCTGCAAGGACGTTGCCCAGAGCAGTGTTTTTCAACCTTTTTTGAGCCGTGGCACACTTTTTATATTTACAAAATCCTGGGGCACACCACCAACCAAAATGACACAAAATGACACTCTAACACAGTAATACATATAGTTAATATGTTGTTAAATGTATTTCTACACTCAGTGTGAAACCTGGGCCTGTTTCGATGAACACAACATAGATATCCTGGCAGGAATGGCAGAAAGACACACACAAAGGTCTTGCTCAACGGCTGGGAGTCATAGTTCACCCGCAATCAAAGAGGATTCTGAACTCCACCAATGATGGAACGGAATCAAACTTCCCACACAGAACTACCATAACAAAGAGGAAATACTATAAGAGTTTGGTGGGCATTGACCTTGAGTTTTGGAGTTGTAGTTCACCTATATCCAGAGAGCACTGTGAGGGGAGGGAGGAAGACGTGGGGCGAGTTAGTGCAGTAGCGCCCGCATGGGTCACGTCTTCCTCCCTCCCCCCTCCCGCAGAAGCGGCACCATGAGCAAAGCGAGGCAAAGCGAGCAGAGCGAGGCTGGGAAGAAGGGAGCCCGAGTGGAGAAGAAAAAGTGTTCGGCAGGAGGGGGAAGGAAGGGTATTGGAGGTTCCAATTTCCCACGGCACACCTGATGATCGCTCACGGCACACTTGTGTGCCACGGCACACTGGTTGAGAAACACTGGCCCAGAGGACTCCCAGATGTTTTACCATTCTGTGGGAGGCTTCTCTCATGCCCCTGCATGAGAAGCTGGAGCTGACAGGTGGGAGCTCACCCCGCCAACCTGCCAACCTTTCGGTCAGCAGTCCTGCCGGCACAAGGGTTTAACCCATTGCCCCATTACACAGTTAAAGGTGGTGAGCCACTTTGGCTCTCACTACTGAGAGAGAGAAAAATGAAGTACAAATAAATATCATCATCCAAGGTTGCAAATAGCATAAAGACTTCAGGGGCCTGCAAGTCTGAACTTTACAGGATTTGTCCAAGGGGCTCAACGTATGGAGGGCCACGTTTAACCTGTTGAAAGAGTCTTTGAAATTGTAGACGAGGGGTGCCCACACTTTTTCAGCGTGCAAGCTACTTATAATAAAACCAAGTCAGAAAGATCTACCTACCTCCTCAAGGCTGGAGAGGGGAGGGGGAGGAGCCTGGTGCGGCCTGGCTCCGCCCCCATCTGGCTTCTGCGATACCAGCAGCTTCTCCAGGCTTGAGGATGGCAATACCAAGCCAGCCTGGTGCTAGCTATGTGACCACTGGCTTGGCATTGCCATCCTCAAGGCTGGAGAAGCTGCTGGGAGTGCCGAAGCCAGTGGGTGGTGGAGCAAGGCTGTGCCAAGCCCCATCCCTTCCCCTCTGGCTTTGGAGCTCCCAGCAGCTTCTCCAGGCTTGAGGATGGCAATGCCAAGCCAGCCTTGTGCTAGCTATGCCACCACTGGCTTGGCATTGCCATCCTCCAGCCTGGAGAAGCTGCTGGTAGAGCCGAAGCCAGAGGGGGAGTGGAGCCAGGCCGTGCCAAGCCCCATCCCTTCCCCTCTGGCTTTGGAGCTCCCAGCAGCTTCTCCAGGCTTGAGGATGGCAATGCCAAGCCAGCCTTGTGCTAGCTATGCCACCACTGGCTTGGCATTGCCATCCTCAAGCCTGGAGAAGCTGCTGGGAGTGCCGAAGCCAGAGGTGAGTGGAGCAAGGCTGTGCCAAGCCCCATCCCTTCCCTCTGGCTTTGGAGCTCCCAGCAGCTTCTCCAGGCTTGAGGATGGCAATGCCAAGCCAGCCTTGTGCTAGCTATGCCACCACTGGCTTGGCATTGCCATACTCAAGCCTGGAGAAGCTGCTGGGAGTGCCGAAGCCAGAGGTGGGTGGAGCAAGGCCGTGCCAAGCCCTGCCCCTTCCCCTCTGGCTTTGGAGCTCCCAGCAGCTTCTCCAGGCTTGAGGATGGCAATGCCAAGCCAGCCTTGTGCTAGCTATGCCACCACTGGCTTGGCATTGCCATCCTCAAGCCTGGAGAAGCTGCTGGGAGTGCCGAAGCCAGAGGTGTGTGGAGCAAGGCTGTGCCAAGCCCCATCCCTTCCCTCTGGCTTTTGAGCTCCCAGCAGCTTCTCCAGGCTTGAGGATGGCAATGCGAAGCCAGCCTTGTGCTAGCTATGCCAACACTGGCTTGGCATTGCCATCCTCAAGCCTGGAGAAGCTGCTGGGAGTGCCGAAGCCAGAGGTGGGTGGAGCAAAGGCCGTGCCAAGCCCCATCCCTTCCCCTCTGGCTTTGGAGCTCCCAGCAGCTTCTCCAGGTTTGAGGATGGCAATGCCAAGCCAGCCTTGTGCTAGCTATGCCAACACTGGCTTGGCATTGCCATCCTCAAGCCTGGAGAAGCTGCTGGGAGTGCTGAAGCCGGGGAGGGGGCGGGGCTTGGCGGGGCTCCGCCTCCCTCTGAGAAGCGCCCCATCCGGCTGGGATCGACCTCCTTCGGTCCTGGGATTAACTGTTCGATCGCGATCGACTTCCTTGGCAGCCCTGGCGTCGACTAAAACCCAGAGTGAATTTACCGCTCAGCTCACGTGAAGTGCGATCCGACAGAGATCGTGGTGCAAAAGTTTGAAAATAGGGCCCTTATGAAAGAAAGGAAAACTGTAAATTCAATAAATAGGCAAAGAAATCAATAACGCTGACAACAACAACAACAAGGAGCTTGTTATTTCTCTGAGAAGGAACAAGCTTGTTGCATGGCAGGCTTTGAGCCTTTGTCAGTTCCCGCTAATAGACAAGGACAGGCAATTTACCGTAAGGCAGTGGAAACTCACGCAAAATGCTCCCTGACACACAAAATCGTGTCGTCTCTGCCTGTGAGTGAAATACTGCAAGTGTATTTGAAATCCCCAACGTCGTGTTCTTTTTGTGAGCCTGGTTCTTGTTGTGGAAAAGGAGAGCTCTTCTCTACAGTTAGGGCAGAATGCGGCCAGGGAGAGGAAAGGGGCGGGGAAATTAAAGGCTTCTTTACAGTAGATCCACGTATTACACTAGGGTTGCCATTTTTTGATATAAGAAATAAGGGACATTTACGGGATTTTTCACAAAAATAAGGGACACTTCATTAAAAATGTGAAACTCAAACATTAGGTAGAAATAGTTTTATTAACAGAATAAGATAATGATTGAAACTCACAAAAGAAACTGACTTACTTAACAGTACATGGTATGTTTCTGCATGCTTTGCATTGCAGAAAAAACATTATTAGAACTACCTAATTTTCTCCATCTGTATTTAGTCCTTGACTTTGCTGACTTTCAAAGTGCGCTGTCTAAACATTAAAATAAAATAAATTTTATAAGACATTACATCTTCATGATTATTATGTCAATAGTTAATGGTATAGTATAGTATGGGATACACAGCATTGTATCGTATTGGGATGCACAGCTAGGCCTATTTTAAGAGTCACTCTCAAGCAACCAGAAACTATCTTTATCCAACATGATCCAACATTCCCCTTGGTAACGGTTAATTAGTCTACTGTACTTTGAAAAGTCCTGTACCGCCTCTTCCTTCCAATGGAGATGCAGGCTGTCCTGCGAGTGGGAATCCCTGGGCAGACATTGCCGTGGAAACCGCAGCGCGCACCTTCCTCTGGTCAACCCCGCCCAGTCCTGTCCTGCTAGTCAAAAATAAGGGACAGGCCCTGAAAATAAGGGACACAAATTTTAGGTCCAAAATAAGGGACGTCCCTTAGAATAAGGGACATATGGGAACCCTATATTACACAAACATGTTGAACATGGTTTTATTGATACGCAGAAAGCTTTTAATACCATAGAATTGCACTGAAGAACTCTAGTGATGCTTAGAAAAGTGCCAGGCAGCTATTAGATAGAACTTGTAGGTGTTAAAGGTCAAGCCTGACCCCACAAACAAAGCTCACCTTCTGCTCTCAACTCAGACACTGAGCTGAAAAGCCAGGGGCAGTGGTTATATAGACCAGTGTTTCCCAACCGGTGTGCCGCGGCACACTAGTGTGCCATAAGCAATCACTTGGTGTGCTGTGGTCCAGATCCAGGCTTCAGCCCCCCCCCCCCCGAAATTCTCAGGGTGGTCCGCGAAAAGGCCTTACTGGTACATTATTTAAACTGTTATGTTTAGGTCCAGATCCATCATTATTTGAGTCCACAGTGCTCTCTGGGTGTAGGTGAACTACAACTTCCAAACTCAAGGTCAATTCCCAAGCAAACCCTTTCAGTACTTTCTGTTGGTAATGAGAGTTCAATATGCCAAGTTTGGTACAATTCCATTGTTGCAAGAGTTCAGGATGCTCTTTGATTGTGTGTTAACTATAAATCACAATATACACTAAGTATCTCACTATAAAGTCACTGAAACACAAACGCTAATACCATTAATGTTTACAAAGGACTAGATCAATATGTGCCCATTAGGTAATAATCACATGAGTTTGCCTTAATACAAATATATCAAAAGTTTTTTTAGTGCAGACAAATAACATACTGTCTATTAGGCATGAGAAAAAAGTTATGAAAATTAAAAGAAATCGGAAGGGATTCGATGTATGGGACTTTCAAGTTTATACGCATCGCAGGGGCAATCCCGGAAGTGGACTTTCTTTTCCGCACTCCCTGGGCCCAAATTTTCGTTAGATTAGTAAATATTTCGGATGCCCACCCAACAGGAAAATTTCCCCCTCCAAAATAGCTTTGCAGACATAACTCACAGTCAAATCAGGGCCTTTCCATGGTTGGAGCCTAATTAGAGTGAAAGGCCTACCTCCAGGAAGTGAAAAAGGAGCCGGAAACGATAGAGAGATCCAGATCGGGAGTCCTAGAGGGGCCTGGAGGACTGAGGAAAAAAGCGGTTTAAACACCCAGGAAGGGGGGTTTAGATAGAAGGACAGAGCAGAAGGACATAAGAACTGCTGAGAGAAGAGCAGCAGGAGTAAAAAGAGCACGGAGAGGAGAAGGAAGAGTTCAGAATCAAGAAAAGCCATAGAGTTCAAACGGAGATCCTAGAGTTCTATGGTAAAACTGAATGGGAAAAAGCTGGAGTGAGGAGAACTCTACAGATTAGCAAGGCCTGCACCAGAGGTGGGCAACTATTTTATTTAATAATATTAACAATAATATATTAATGCATTATATGTCCCTGCAAAGAAACCCTGTCCTTTTATAATATTAACAATAATAATAATATATTAATGCATTATATGTCCCTGCAAAGAAACCCTGTCCTTTATAATATTAATAATAATATTAATAATAATATATTAATGCATTATATCTCCCCCTGGCAAGGAAACCCAGGGAAATGTTGCCCCTTGATTTGCCTGTGCTTAAACCAGTGTCAGTCCTGTTTCCCTGCTTTGCCTACTTTAGAACTACTAACGAATTTCGTTAGTAATTACGTTACATTTTAGAAATTTTTGGAATTTTTTTGGTAAGTCTTTCTATTACTAATAAAAAAATCCCCCCCATTAGATTTTCGATTCCCTATTTTTGGGTTCTAAACCATGTCTACTGTCTATACAAAGGCTGGGCGCTTACATTCATGCACATCATATCACAACATTATATATACAACGTAAGGAAGCACTATAGAGATCCCCATAAGTCCGTCTGAAATCAGTCCGGAGTGAATGCACTCACGGATAGCTGGAACAGAGTCCTGTGGGCAAGCCGCTGGAACAAGGCTGGCTAACAAAGCGCCTACGGCTGGAAGTACTGTGACGCCAAACAAAGATGGCCGTTTCGCGTTCGCTAACGCTTCCTCAGGGCGCTCCGATAACAGGACACTCCTCATGGGAGTTGTAGTAGTCTCCAATGGACCAGTAATTACGAGAGGGTTTTCAATCGTATCGAGTCTATTAACACTGCTAAGGCAAAGTCCTCCCGGGCTGGGAGGTGAAAGGGAGAAACATGCCAAGAGGAAGGCGCATAAAGCTAACCCTGACCAGAACCACTTTCCACCTGGAAACAGTTGTGTAAGAACATGTGGGCCAAGAACAGGGCTCCTCAGTCACCTACATATCCACCACCAAGACTGTACACTTGGCCATCATGCTCAGATTATGGGGAATTGCCTAAGTAAGTACACCTTACTCAGGTGTACTTACTGCATTAAGTACACCTAAGATCACTGCATTAAGTGATCATTCACTTAATGCAGTGTTTCCCAACAGGTGTTCTGTGGCGCACTAGTGTTCCGTGAGCGATCATCAGGTGTGCCGTGGGAAATTGGAACCTCCAGGAAGGGGGGGGGGGAGTCTAGTGTGATGAAGTATAAAAAACCCTAAGAAACCTACCTCGATAAAGGCACAAAATTACAAACACCCCCCCTCCCCACCCGTTGTCTACTTGGTCTCTCCCTCTCCATGCATTGGGAAGGCCCGCCTCCCTTTCCCCAAGTAGACACCTCCTTTTGCCCCGCCGGGCCTAATGCCGGATGGTTCAGTCCAGCGCCGGCCCCGCCCCCTCTCTCCTCCCCCTCCTCCCCGGTGCGTGCAAAACTGCTCTCGCCCTTCCTTCGGCTCCCTGCCCGCCACCGCCTTCTTGCTTGTTTCGCCTGCCTGGCCCCGCCTCTCCCTCCTCCCTGGTGCGCGCGAAACCACTCTCGGCCTCCCTCCGGCTCCCTGCCTGCCCCCACCGCTGCATTCCTTCCTGCCTGCCTGCTTTGCCAGCCTGAGATACCCGCCCGGGCCGCCTCACTGACCCTCGAGGAGCTGCGCACGCGGTGAGTGAGGCTCCTCTTCCCCACGACCACAATTCAAGCCTGGCAGGGAGGGAGGGGGCAACCTAAGTGAGAGGGAGACTGCTGGTCTTTCGAGGCCCTCCCTCCAGAAACTGTAACTCCCAAATGTCAAGGTCTATTTTCCCCAAACTCCATCTGTGTTCACATTTGGGCATATTGAGTATTCATGCCAAGGTTGGTCCTGATCCAACATTGTTTCAGTCCACAGTGCTCTCTGGGTGTGGGTGAACTACAACTTCCAAACTCAAGGTCAAGTCCCATGCAAACCCTTTCAATACTTTCTGTTGGTAATGAGAGTTCAATGTGCCAAGTTTGGTTCAATTCCATTGTTGCAAGAGTTCGGGATGCTCTTTGATTGTGTGTTAACTATAAATCCCAGAAACGGTAACTCCCAAATGTCAAGGTCCATTTCCCCCAAACTCCATCTCTGTTCACATTTGGGCATATTGAGTATTCATGCCAAGTTTGGTCCTGATCCAACATTGTTTAAGTCCACAGTGCTCTCTGGATGCAGGTGAACTACAACTCCCAAACGGCAAGGTCTATTTCCCCCAAACTCCACGTGTGTTCATAGTTCGGCATATTGAGTATTCATGCCAACTCCAAAACTCAAGGTCAATGCCCACCAAAGTCTTATAGCATTTTCTCTTGGTTATGGGAGTGCTGTGTGGGAAGTTTGTGTCTTTCTGCCATTCCTGCCAGGATATCTATGTTGTGTTCATCGAAACAGGCCCAGGTTTCACACTGAGTGTAGAAATACATTTAAAAACATATTAACTATATGTATTACTGTGTTAGAGTGTCATTTTGTGTCATTTTGGTTGGTGGTGTGCCCCAGGATTTTGTAAATGTAAAAAATGTGCCGCAGTTCAAAAAAAGGTTGGGAAACACTGACTTAATGTCACTGAACAAGCATATCCAGGACTTTATCGCACTAACTTGCTGTATTGCAACAATTCTGTTAAGTTACTAAATGGATAGATATTGCTAGAATGCAGCATCAGTGGGGTGGCAGAGAGCTAATAGAGCAGTATTTCTCAACCTTCCTAGTGCTGCGACCCCTTAATACAGTTCCTCATGTTTTGGCGACCCCTAACCATAACATTATTTTCATTGCTACTTCATAACTGTATTTTTGTATGTGGGGGTGGGGGGGTTGGGTTGATTGTGTCATTTGGAAGTTGTAGTTGCTGGGATTTATAGTTCACCTACAATCAAAGAGCATTCTGAACTCACCAACAATGGAATTGAAACAAACTTGGCACACAAAATTCCCATGACCGACAGCAAATACTGGAAGGGTTTGGTGGGCATTGACCTTGAATTTGGGAGTTGTAGTTCACCTACATTCAGAGAGCACTATAGACTCAACAAGGATGGATCTGGACCACATTTGACACGAATCCTCGATATACCCAAATGGGAACACTGGTGGAGTTTGGGGAAAATGGACCTTCACATTTGTGAGTTGTAGTTGCTGGGATTTATGGTTCACCTACAATCAAAGAGCCCCTTGCACCCCACCAATGATAGAATTGGGTCAAACTTCCTATACAGAACCCCCATGCCTTGAAGGGACTCTCTGGCGTGAGCCTCCATCCCACCTCTCCCTCTCTCCCTCACCCACACATGCGCATCATGCTACCATGCGCCAAGCACGCCTGCTCTCCCCTCCCTGCTTGGAGTCTCAGAAATAGCCCTCCCCTTGGCTGGGAGGCCTGCCAATCACAGCAAAGGAGGGCTTTAGGTGGGAGAATTCACAGTCTGTTTCCAAAAAGAAAGAGAAGGACAAGCAGAGAGATCTTCAACCTTCTCTGCCAAAGGGCTTCCGAAGACCATCAGAAATATATGTCTTTTGATGGCCTTTGGCGACCCCTCTGAAACCCTCTCGCGACCCCCCTGGGGGTCCCGACCCCCAGGTTGAGAAACACTGTAATAGAGAATGTCCCTGCGAAATCAGAAAAATGGAGAGGGAAATGACATCTTTGCAGAATAGTTAGTACACTTCCTTTACTACACAGACTGTAGCAAAGGGGATATGGGTCTCCTCTTACTGGTGATGCTGTTGTCTACTCATGGAAAAATAGAGAAGAGACGGGGAAAGGAGATGAATTTGCAGCCAAGGCGACAGCAAAACTGCAAGGAGGCACAGAAAGGAAGAGACTTTGGCTCTGAGCGGCTCTGCAGACTTTCAAAAGCAATCTATAATTCATATGTAACACTATGAAATGCTTTTCACTGAGTGACCACATAAGCACGCCTTACCCTTACCCCAAGCACCACAAAAGCTTGTCAAATGGTTTGTGAAATGTGTCCAAAATACCGCTGCCTGTCTGCAAAGTGAGGAAAAGGTTTTGTTCCCAAGAGGAAGATCTGGCTGCTGAAAATAAAGGACATTTTCCATGAAGTCACCATCGCAGGATCGACAAAAAGGAGTCACTCCTGCTGGGTCACTGCTTGTTGTCATGTGCCTTCGTGTTATTTCCAACTTTCGGAGACTCTAATGCAGTGTTTCTCAACCTGGGGGTCGGGACCCCTGGAGGGGTCACGAAGGGGTGTCAGAGGGGTCGCCAAAGATCATCACAAAACACAGCATTTTCTGTCAATCATGGGGTGTGTGTGTGGGAAGTTTGGCCCAATTCTATCTTTGGTGGAGTTCAAAAGGCTCTTTGATTATGGGGTAATATAAATCCCAGCAACTACAACTCCCAAATGTCAAGTCTATGTTCCCCAAACTCCACCAGTGGTGTTGTAGTTGAGCAAACTGAGCCTGTAGTTGCTACAGGTAGTAACTGGGAGGAGGATTCTGTGTTGGACATGTCACTGGAAGAGGGAGGTTTGGGCAGAATGACTGCAGCTGGGAGGAAAAGGGCTGCAAGTGCTGAGAGTTTGGAAGAGGCAGAGCACAGGAGAAAGGTCCGACAAATACTTAGGGAGCCTACCAGTGATGATACTTTTGAGGGGTTTGATGTAGAGTTACCCTCAGAAGAGAGTGATACCGAGCTGGACTCAGCACTGGTGCAAGATGTCAGGGATGTGATAAATGCGGAGTCCAGCGAAAGCTCCTTTTTTGGCTTTTCGAGTGACCTTGCTTGGCCTAGTGGGGATGTTGAATCGGACTGGGGTCCTTTAACTGCTCAGCAAAGGTGGGAAGATTGGAGGAACACACCCAGGGCTGCAGCTGAGGGGAATGGGGCAGAGTTGGGTGGGGAGTCTGATGACTCTGATTTGTAAGGGTATTAAAGTAAGGCCTGGGGATTTGGGACTCTGCGGTCGGCCAAGGTGTTGCTGGTGGGTTGCTGGTTCTTGGATTTGGTGCTCTTGTTTCTTGTATCGCAGTTCCTGATTCCCAGCAAGCTGTGAGTATTGGGCTGTTTTCCATGCTGGGTTCTGGGGGAGCTGCCATGGCAGCTCTAGCTGAAAATGTTGTATGTTGGGGGTTTGGGGTTTTAATGTGTGCTTTTATGTTTAGTGACTACCGCGTTTCGTTTGGGCTTTACCTGTGTTGCTGTGAGTGTCTGTTCCTTAATTGGTATCGTATATGGGTGGAGGGGAGTTGCTGTGGGATGCGGGGGCTTTGATGTGTTTGTTTGTATACTTAGCTCCTGGAATTGGAGAAGCACTCTTCCTTTCCTTTTCTGGACGGGTCTTCACATCGCAACAGACTTCAAGCCGGAATAAAGCCAAGGACTTCAAAAGACGGGCGTCTTCATTGTTTTTGTTTACAGGGCTTTTTTGTGGGTTTCTTTAATGCCGGACTGTGGCTGTGTTTTTGTTCAAAATAAACTGTAAATACTTTTACTAGCTTGGCGTGTCTTTGAGCCATCTGTGGGGATTTCGACAAGTGGGCATATTGATATTCATGCCAAGTTTAGTCCAGATCCCTCATTGTTTTGAGTTGACAGTGCTCTTGGGATGTAGGTGAACTACAACTCCAAAACTTAAGGTCAATGCCCACCAAACCCTTCCAGTATTTTCTGTTGGTCATGGGAATTCTGTGTCCCGAGTTTGGTTCAATTCCTCCATTGGTGGGGTTCAGAATGCTCTTTGATTGTAGGTGAACTATAAATCCCAGCAACTACAACTCCCAAATGACAATCGCTCCCTCCAATCCCACCAGTATTCAAATTTGGGCATACTGGATATATGTGCCAAATTTGGTCCAGTGAATGAAAATACCTCCTGCATATCAGATATTTACATTACGCTTCACAACAATAGCAAAATCACAGTTGTGAAGTAGCATTGAAATAATTATATGGTTGGGGGTCACTACAACATGAGGAACTGTAGTAAGGGGTCACAGAATTAGGAAGGTTGAGAACCACTGCTCTAATGCAGGGGTGGGCAATTATTTTTCCCAAGGGGCCGCACGAGAGCCAAAAAATATGGTGGAGGGCCGCACCTAAAGGCTGAACTACATTCGACATAATATCAATTGAATTTCTTTAATAATAATAATAAAGGCACTATATTGCATTTTTGATATATTATTAAGACTGATAAGAGCAGTGTTTTTCAACCTTTTTTGAGCCGCGACACATTTTTTGCATTTACAAAATCCTGGGGCACACCACCAACCAAAATGACACAAAATGACACTCTAACACAGTCATACATATAGTTAATATGTTTTTAAATGTATTTATACACTCAGTGTAAAACCTGGGCCTGTTTTGATGAACACAACATAGATATCCTGGCGGGAATGTTAGAAAGACACACACGAAGCTCTTGCTCAACAGCTGTCAGTCTCTCTCTGTGTTTAGTTTTTATCACAGTCAAGCTTGAGAAGCGCATCTCACACAGATATGTGGTTGAAAACTTAGCCGCGTCTGAGGGAATCCAAGATGGCGCGACCATAGCACTCTCACGTCTCTCACTTCTTAGGTGACGCGAGAGTGCTATGGTTCCATTTCTTAAAGGGACAGATGCGCCTTATAGGTTATATATGAATGAAGTTTGAAAATAATTTCCCACGGCACACCTGATGATCTCTCACGGCTGAAAATCACTGGATAAGAGTATATGTTATGAGCCATGAAAAAGAGAGGTGGTCATAGGAAAAATGACATTTATTCACTCAAATTTTACAAAACAGTGGTTAACAAAATGTGAACATTTGTATCATTTGTGATTCATTATATCAGGGGTCAGGAACCTTTTTGACTCAGAGAGCCATAAAAGCTAAATATTTGGAAATTTATTTCAGTGAGAGCATTAGAATACTGATGATGATGATGATAATATTCATTCAGCCTCTGCTAATAATAATAACAACAACAATAATCATAACAACAGGTTCATAGAGTAGGAGGAGACCTCCAAGGGCCATCCAGTCCAACCTCCTTCTGCCATAAGGGAAAAACACAATCAATGCACTCCTCACAGACGGCCATTCAGCCAATAATAATAATAATACCAACAACAGGTTCCTAGAGTAGGAGGAGACCTCCAAGGGCCATCCAGTCCAACCTCCTTCTGCCATAAGGGAAAAACACAATCAAGGCACTCCTCACAGATGGCCATTCAGCCAATAATAATAATACCAACAACAGGTTCCTAGAGTAGGAAGAGACCTCCAAGGGCCATCCAGTCCAACCTCCTTCTGCCATAAGGGAAAAACACAATGAAGGCACTCCTCACAGACGGCCATTCAGCCAATAATAATAATACCAACAACAGGTTCCTAAAGTAGGAAGAGACCTCCAAGGGCCATCCAGTCCAACCTCCTTCTGCCATAAGGGAAAAACACAATGAAGGCACTCCTCACAGATGGCCATTCAGCCAATAATAATAATACCAACAACAGGTTCCTAAAGTAGGAAGAGACCTCCAAGGGCCATCCAGTCCAACCTCCTTCTGCCATAAGGGAAAAACACAATCAAGGCACTCCTCACAGACGGCCATTCAGCCAATAATAATAATACCAACAACAGGTTCCTAAAGTAGGAAGAGACCTCCAAGGGCCATCCAGTCCAACCTCCTTCTGCCATAAGGGAAAAACACAATGAAGGCACTCCTCACAGACGGCCATTCAGCCAATAATAATAATACCAACAACATGCACAAAGAGTCAGATCCCCGTTCAGCCATAAAAATTCACTGTGTGGCCTCCCTCAGAAAAAGGCAAAGGCAAACTCTCTGAACAAATCTTGCCAAGGAAACTTGAGACAGATTTGCCGTAGGGCCATCGTAAGTCAAACTGAAGGCGGACAACAACAACACTGAAGGACAAGGGTCTACTTTATTCTTAGCATTACACAGATGAAAACTGGGACAGTTTTTTTGCCTAGGGGCGAAAGCTGAGGGGGGCACAGAATCACGGACCCAAAAAAAGATGAAAGAAATAAAAACGGCGTGGCCGGCCCCTGGGGTCTCTCCCAACTCAGTGGCACGCACCCCCCAGGGACGCCCCAGGCCGCTCTGTGCACGCCTGCATAGCCAAGCCATGTCAAAAGCTGTTGATGAAGAATAATAAGCAATTTGCTGGCCCGAATTAACACCTTTTTGCACCCTAGACCACACTTTGGAATTACGCCCCCTTTAAGCCAACCTCTACCGCACGCTTCCCCCCCCCCCCCCCGGGAAAGGGCCGGGCCCCCTCCTTACCCGCCAGGCAGCAGAGCAGGAAGGCCAAGGCCATCAGGAAGCTCCGGCAGGCGCTTCCCATGGCCAGGCGGAAGGAGGAGTGTCCCGGGCAGCCGAGAGCCAGGGGCCGGGCTGGGCCGCCTCGAGGAAAGCATTTAAAAGGCCAGCCTCTGAAGTACGGAGGGAGAAGAAAGAACCAAAGGGAGGGGAGCGGGGAGGACGGGGTGGGGGCGGAGGTGGGAGGGGGCAAGAGGAGGAGGAGGAAAAGGGGGCGGGGCAATAGCAGGAGGAAATAGAGAGAAAACAAGACATGCTGTCAAAGCGGCCGGTAGTGCCACCTTTCCCGCCCACGGCCCATCCTCTCCATCAGCACTGCCGGGGAAACTGAGGCAACCGAAAAGGGACCCTCCCGAATGCCTAGGAAGCTAGCCAACTCACCCACCCACCCATTTTGGGGCAGAGAAAAAGGCTATTTCTGGCTCTGCAATGAAAGGGGGAGAGAGGCGGAGGCGTGGGGAAGCGCACGCAAGGGAGCGGGGGGTACGCACGGGTCTTGCACTGGCTCGCTCGGAAGGCAGGCTCCCCATCTGCTCCTGTGGATGGGAAGGGCCACGGGGAGGGAGGGAAACAGGCGTGCACAGAACGGCCTGGGGCATCCCTGGGGGGTGCGTGCCACTGAGTTGGGAGAGACCCCAGGGGCCGGCCACGCCGTTTTTATTTGTTTCATCTTTTTTTTTTGGTCCGTGATTCTGTGCCCCCCTCAGCTTTCGCCCCTAGGGCATGGCCTAGGTTGGCCTTATGGGTGATCCGGGCCTGATTTTAGGGGAGGCTATGGGTGGCAGCAAGGATAAGCTTGGCATAAATCAGAATTGACTTCAAAGCAGGTAACAGCTACAAGCTCCATTAAACATAGTGAAACATTCATAGAAAAAGCGTTATGGTTCATGGCTCTCTGACATGCAAAACCATGGAAAGTCCGACCCAGAGGCACAGAAGCACAACAATAAGCAGTGCAATAGCAACAGAATCCTATCTCCTCTCTGAAACTCAACACTGCAGGAACGCACATTTTCTACACCAGGGGTGCTCAGTATGGTGATCGGGATCACCAGGGTGATCTTCAGGCCTCATCCTGGTGATCTTCAGACCCCTGACCAGGTTTTTTGCTGTTGGTCCTCTTCACGCGCCCCTGCACGCTGCAAAGAAGTCCTCCGTCATTGCTCCTCCCCGCTCCCTGCTCGCGCACCGCCTCCAAAAGCTCCAGAGTCCAAGAGGCAGAATGGGCCCCCTCTTTTGGATTTCTCCTCCTCCCTCCGTCCTTCTCCAGCCACTCAGAGTCATAGGAGACCAAAGGGGGCGGGCCTGGATGATGCGATGTATGGCTGGCCTGGCGCATGCGCAGAAGCGCCCATTCTGCCTCTCAGACTTCTCGTGAGCTCTTGGAGGCGGCACGCATGCTGGTGGCGTGGAAATAAGAGCAACGACGGAGGAGAAGAAGGACACTTTGGGGTCATTTCCTTACCGCATCTCAAAAGTCGGTCTTTTTACTTTGGGGTGGGTGCTTGATTGTTCTGTGGCATGTCTCTTTGTTTATTTTTAATGTTTAAAAATGGCCTTTTAGCTCCAAAGCCTCTCTGCTTGCTCTGTTCCTTGAGAAATATATGTTGGGGAATATGGAAATGTGGAAGAAATGGGGTGGGTGCTTGATTGTACTGTGGCATGTCTCTTTGTTTCCTTTTTATTTTTAAAAATGGCCTTTTAGATCCAAAGCCTCTCTGCTTGCTTTGTTCCTTGAGAAATATACTGTATGTTTGGGAATATGGAAATGTGGGAGAAATGGGGTGGTTGGATGTATTTTTGCATGCCCCTTTGTTTACCTTGCTGCGTATTAAATGGCCTTGCAGTTCAACAGCCTCTCTTCTTACTTTCTGGCTGATAATATGTGTGGTAATATGGCAGTGTGGGAGAAATGGATGCATTTTTATGTTCTGTTTTATATTGTTGTTATTGAATTGAAATGTTGATGTTTTATAACTTCATTTTATGTAAACTACCCCGAGCCTGCTGGAAGGAGCGGTACATAAAAATGAATAATAAATATAAATAAATAAATAAGAAAATAGTTATACGTTTTACATTTCTGGGTAGGTGATCTTTGGGACTTGGTTTTTTAATCAGTAGCTCCCACGCTGAAAAAGTGTGAGCACCCCTGGTCTACACCTTTCAAATCACAGCTCCTTTGAGTCCCCCCAGTGAGCTGCTTTCACTTCACTAAAATAGTTGCATCAGACCAGAAGCTCACCCAGGATTTCTAAGAATACCTCTTTGAATTTCCAGATTAGGAAACTGCTGGGAATTCATTTACGCTCATTTGCGAGAATAAAGGGGGGGAAGCTGAATAGCAAAAGGCTGGGACGTATTTGCCATTAGCTTTCTGCTGGCTCGCTCCACTTGAAACTATTATTACAGCTTTTCAAAGTCTGCTTTTGTTCCCCTGGAATATTTCTTCCCCTCAGGGGAGTTCCCATCGCCTTGGAGAATTCCACTTGCAAACTTTTGGGTAAAAGCTGACGTCGCTTAAGAGTTGGAAGGAAAGTGCACCCAAAACTGATTGTTCTCTTTGCAAACACAGAATCTTTTAGTGCAGTGTTTTTCAACCTTTTTTGAGCCGCGGCACATTGTTTACATTTACAAAATCCTGGGGCACACCACCAACCAAAATGACACAAAATGACACTCTAACACAGTGATACATATAGTTAATACGTTTTTAAATGTATTTATACACTCAATGTGAAACCTGGGCCTGTTTCGATGAACACAACATATATGACTTCCTCTCACATACTTATACATGGCTATCATGTGTTCTCTCAGCCTTCTCTTCTTCAGGCTAAACATGCCCAGCTCTTCAAGCCACTCCTCATAGGGCTTGTTCTCCAGACCCAGGGCCATAGCCAGGATTTTGATTCGGGGGGTGTGTGTTTGGTTGGGGGGCTGAGACTGGGTGGAAGAGGGTCTACCCTAGCAAACCTTTTGTATTGTTATCCCAATAACCCCATTAATGTGGGATATAATGAGCATGGTGATCAGATCATGATATGAATAAACATAACAGTTTAAATAATGTACCAGTAAGGCCTTTTCGCGGACCACCCTGAGAATTTCGGGGCTGAAAGCCCCTTAGCCCCTGGCTACATGCCTGTCCAGACCTTTCTGAAATTTCACCCTGAAACTTGCTTCCAGTATAGAGTTTCATAGATCTGTGTGGCCTCTTTCGCTGCCTCCCTCCTCCCTCCACAAAAGCAGAGCACTGGGCGGAAGTGATTGAGTCGGCGTTTTCACGTTGGCTTGGATTTCTCACAAGAACAGCCAAAGCCGGAAGCTCCAAGTCAGTGAATTGGGCAGTGAGCGAACCTGGGAGCATCGGGAGGCTGAAGCAGCCCTGAGCGGAAGCTGGAGCCATGATGAGTCGAGGCTCCTGAAGGCTTCCTCAAGGTGGGTCTGGCCCTGGCATTCGACGAAGCCCTTCCTTTGCCTTGGGGAGGAGCTTCGGGGAGGAAAAGAGGGAGAAAGAGCTGCTAGGAGGGGGGAGAGTGCCAATTTCCCACGGCACACCTGATGATCGCTCACAGCACACTAGAGTGCCGCGGCACACTGGTTGCAAAACACTGGTTTGCTGCATCCCAACAGGCCTGGATTAACACCTTTTTGCGCCCTAGGCCACGCTTTGGAATTACGCCCCCTTTAAGCCAACCTCTATCGTACCCCTCCCCCCACATCCTTTCATCCGCCCGTCCCACTTAGGGCCCCGCATCCAGCTCTCCCGGTGTGGCCCCACTAGGTCCGCCACAGGAGTTTCCCTCTCGGCAGGCACTATGGATGCAGGCATGGGGGGAGGAGCCTCCTCCCCGATGCGGGGGCTTGAGGCACTTGGCTCTTACCCGGTATCGGGGATTGCGCATGCGTTGTAGTCAGCAGCTGTACCGATGCCGCGCTTCTCCCTGATACCGGGGCTTGTCGCATTGGGCTTCTCTCCTGTACTGGGCTTTGCGCATGTGCCGTAGCCGGCAGTTGCGCTTCTCTCTCCAGTAAGGAGGAGTCTCCTCCTTGTGTTGGAGGAAGAATACCAGCTTTCATGGTGTTAGGGCATGCGCAGACTGCGCAATGGAGTTTCCTGTACTTGCACTGAAGGAGCCAGCAAGTTTGCGCAACAATAGCAGAGGCAGGAGCTGGTATTCAGGAAGGGGCAGGGGCGGCACCGAAAAGGAGGACCTCCGGTATCCTTCCTTCCTTCCTCATCTCCATGCGCGTTGCGTGTTTCAACATTTTTAATTCTTTTGGTTCGTGATCTGCACCCCCCCCCATCTTGCACCCCCAGGCCATGGCCTAGGTTGGCCTTATGGGTAATCTTGGCCTGCATCCCAACCATGTTTTGCAAGGCCACGACCAGAACTTGGGAGTATTACTTTTTGGCAACACAACTCCCAAAATACCCCAACGTTAGTTATACCTCAGTGGTTCTCAACCTTCTTAATGTCGTGACCCCTAAATACAGGTCCTCGTGTTGTGGTGACCTCCAACCACAACATTATTTTTGTTGCTGTTTCATAATTGTAATATTTCAGCCGTTATGAATCGTAATGTACATCAGTACCTGATATGCAGGACCAAATTTGGCACAAATACCCGATATGCCCAAATTTGAATACTGGTGTGGTTGGAGGGGTTGGTTTTGTAATTTGGGAGTTGTTGTTGCTGGGATTTATAGTTCACCCACAAGAAAAGAGCATTCTGAATGCCACCAATGATGTAATTGAACCACATTTGGCACACAGAACTCCCATGACCAACAGAAAACACTGGAAGGGTATGGTGGGCATTGACCTTGCGTTTTGGAGTTGTAGTTCACCTACATCCAGAGAGCACTGTGCACTCAAATAATGATAGATCTGAACCAAATTTGGCATGAATACTCAATATGCCCAAATGTGAACACTGGTGGAGTTTGGGGGGAAACAGAGCTTGACATTTGGGAGTTGTAGTTGCTGGGATTTATAGTTCAACAATAATCAATTTGGCAGCAATTTGTCCAGTGGTTTTTGAGTTATGTTAATCCCACAAATGAGCTCTCTCTCTCTCTCTCTCTATCTATATATCTATATGTATATCTATATATATATATAGAGAGAGAGAACACAACAGCGCAGGCAGAAAAGCAAACATCACAGGGAAGCATGTCTGTGTAGGAGGGTGAACATTAGGAATGTCAAGGTCTAATTCCCCTGAACTCCATCTGCGTTCATATTTTGGGCATATTGAGTATTCATGCCAAGTTTGGTCCTGATCCAACATTGTTTCAGTCCACAGTGCTCTCTGGATATAGGTGAACTACAACTGCAAAACTCAAGGTCAATGCCCACCAAACTCTTATGGCATTTTCTCTTGGTTATGGGAGTTCTCTGTGGGAAATTTGTGTCTTTCTGCCATTCCTGCCAGGATAGCTATGTTGTGTTCATCGAAACAGGCCCAGGTTTCACACTGAGTGTATAAATACATTTAAAAACATATTAACTATATGTATCATTGTGTTAGAGTGTCATTTTGTGTCATTTTGGTTGGTGGTGTGCCCCAGGATTTTGTAAATGTAAAAAGTGTGCCGCGGCTCAAAAAAGGTTGGGAAACACTGGGTTAAGCAGCCAAATCCAAAGAGAACTTCCCAATGGCTCTTCCTTCTTACTTCCAAAGAGATGTGACCAATGATGTTATCGAACATCCCTACCTCCACCCCTAATAAAAAGGATTTCTTTTGGATCCCAGAGTCCCTGATAAGAGATGCTCAACCTGTGCGGACGATGGGTCTTTCACAGAAGACTGCAGATGTGGCAACGCTTGCCAAAACAGGCCGAGGAAACCGAATGGAGAGGAAAAGCAGGTAAACAGCACAATTCCAGCTCTTAAGGGCACAGGGACCTGAAGCGGAACGGCTCCAGCCTTCATTTCTCACAACAATGCACAACGCCCCTCCAGCTGTCAAGTTGCTTTGTGCCAAAGAAACCGTGCCGCACCTGGCCACGGCCTTGATTTGAAAGATGATTTCTGCTTACATTGAGATTAAACACAGGGGCTCCGCTGCAGGAAAGGACAGTTTATGTAAGAGACGGATGTTGATATTCTGGGAAGATGCTCTGGCTCGAAATTTGCTGCAGTCGCAAATTCACCTGTGACCCACACCGAACCACAGCTTTTCCACCTCAGTTCCTCTCTTTTGGGACCCATCTAGACTGACTATATAGTGCAGGGCTGTCCAACTTCTACCAGACCTGTGGCCGGAATTCCAGTCACTGATGACCTGGGGCAGGGCTGTACAACTGGCGGCCCCGGGGCCGTACAAGGCCCCCCAGCCTGTTGGACACGGCCCCGCTATGTCCCCGGCCACCATTTTAATTTTTGGAATAAAAAATAAAGAAATCTTTATTAAAAAATGGCAGCCGGGGGGGGGGGGGAGGCGGGGCAGGGAGGTGGAAGTCAGCCAGCTCCACCTCCCTGCACCGCCCCCTCCGTCCTCTCTCCGTGCCGCCGCTGCGAGATCGCAGGGGCGGGGGGGAGGGAGGGGAGGAGGGGGAGGTGGGGCAGGGAGAAGGAAGGGAGCCAGCTCCTCCTCCCTGCACCGCCCTCTTCTTCCCTCTCTCGCCAGTGCCGATGCAAACCGGTTTGCATCGGCGCCGGTGAGAGAGGGACAAGGGCGGTGTAGGGAGGAGGAGCCAGAGAGGAGGAGGCGTGCCTAAAGAGGAGGAAGGCAAGCGCTTGCCTTCCTCCTCTTTAGGCCTGCCTTCTCCATTCTGCCTCTCCCACCGGCGCCCTGATCGGTGCGCCGGTGGGAGAGGCAGAACAGGGGAGGAGGCTGGCGTGACACTTTAGGAGGGAGGGAGAAGCCATGGAGGGCTCCCCTTGGCTTTGCCCTCCCTCCTAAAGGGTCACGCCAGCCTCAGAAGCGAAATCGCCGCTTCTGAGGCTGGCGTGACACTTTAGGAGGAGGGGCTGGGGGTGTGGCCGGGGGCAGGGCGGAGCAGCCCCCCAGGTCATCAGTGACTGGAAGTCTGGCCCTAGGTCGAGTAGAAGTTGGACAGCACTGACCTGGGGGGCTGAAGGGTCTGCCTCCGCCCCCGGCTCCGCCCCGGCTCCGCCCCTGCCCCACCCCTCCCCGCCCCCGGCTCCGCCCCCTCCCCCTCCCCCTCCTTCACCCCCTCCCCTTAACATAAGGGGAGAGAGAGAGAATGGAACACATGGGGGGCTTAATAAACAATTCCATATATTTAATATTAACATAAGGGGAGAGGGAGGGAATGGAACACAATAGGGGCATAAACAATTCCATATATTTAATATTAACATAAGGGGAGCCCCCTGATTCAGCCTACCTTCCCAAACGCACAGGATCCAGGAGAAACCGATCCACGAGACAGGCCACGACCGACCGAGCCAGGCGCCGAAGAAGGTCTGTGTGGGCCGCAGGGATTCAGTAGCCGAGATTTCGGCAACAGGAGGAGTATCGCGAGACTACGCGAGCCACACAGGATTTCGCTCTCAACGCAGGCGTGATCTCGCGTTGAGAGCGAAATCCCATGTGGCTAGCGTAATCTCACGATACTTGCTCCAAAACCCAGAAGTGGGTATTTTTTATTATTATTATTATTTATTTTATTTTTCTATTTTTAATTTGATTAAAATGCTGAGGGGGCCGGAGGAAAGGGGCTAGGGGGCCGTGTACGGCCCTGGGGCCGCCTGTTGGACAGTGCTCTGTGGTTTGGGTAACCACCATCTAAGCCTCCAACTGGTTCCAGAACCTCCAATGTAGTCATCTGCACAGTGAAACCACTTTCTTCAATACCCGTTTGTAGCTATATTAAATGCTCAGTGTAAATGGGGCCTCTGTGGCTCACAGACATACCAATTTCCCCGAAAATAAGACAGTGCCTTATACAAATTTTTGCTTATTTTAGGGGATGTCTTACTTTTCTATGAAGACGCCTCTTAAAGAGCCAGACCCAGTAAAGAGTTAACAAAAGAGTTTATTGTCCACAAATCACTGTGCTTAAAAGTACTCAAAAGAAACTAAAAGCACTTGCAAGTCAGTGAGAGTAACTAAAAAAACAGCCTAACCGGCATACACATAAACAGTCTTTGTAAATCACAAGCAGGGAAAAACACAAACGGGGCAGGAACAAAAGCAAAGTCAAAGAGAAGTCCTGGGTCGTCATTGGTGGGCCGTCCTTAAGGGTTGAGCAGCAAACGTCGTCAAGGAAACCGGATCAAGCAGAGGGAGGAGGCAAACCAAAGTCCAGACAGGAGAGTAGTTCAAAGAAATTCAAACCATGCCAAACGTGGTACGGGTAGCAGCAGTGAAGGTATCAGGATTCACAGGATACAGGATACAGCAATTCAGAGTCACAAGTCCCAAACACAACACCTTGCCAGCCGCAAAGTGATGTGCCCAAAAGCCTGCATTTTATTAGTCTCCCATCTCAGACCCACCCGAGCTCGACAACGCCCTGTCATTAGCAATCTCAGCTGCTGTTACCTCAGCAGCTGCAGACTTTTGACCGCCCCTCCATGTCCTCCATCTCCTGTCAAGACTTAGTTCTCCCCAGCAGTCATCAGGATAACCCGAGGGCCATTCATTGTCTTCAGAGAACCCCAAAAAAGTGTCACTGCTTGTGGGTTCCTTACAAACACACTATACACAAAGCTAAACCACAGGGCATAAAGGGGCAGATCTATGGGAATAAAGGTGTAGACACGTGTTTGAGGTAAAAATCAGAGGTATAATCATATGAACAAATTCAAGTGCTAAATAGCATAACAATCTCACAAAAAGCACAATGCAATGCAATTCATTCACAGTATTCCAGATTCCCATAATAACAATAGTAGTGCCCCTACAATGGTATAGGGCCAAGTACAATATTCCAATAGAATCTGTGTTCCCCTATCAATAGTCAAGAGTATAATAACTCATAGGCTAACGACTGAGTCAGAAAGGGAGCCTTGGTGGATTGCAGAGCTGGCAAGCTGCTGGATGGGCAGGAGCCAACGGCTGGAGGTAAGCTGGTGACACCAAGATGGCCGTTTCACGTAAACTCCGCTTCCTCAGGGCGCTCAAAACTTCTGATCGCTCCTCCCCAGTGTTGTAGTAACACAATAAGGACTCAAAGTCGATACAGGAGATTTCGCGTTTCCGCGTTCTAATACATGTCAATGCTGTGTGAGTCATCTCTCGGGCTGGAATCCTTACAAACAGCCTGAACTTCCCGCACCCTGGCCTAATCTATCTCTGGTTCTTCCGAAGTATTCCCCTCACTCTGACTCCCATTTTCCCCAGGGAAGCCCTGAAAAGACTCATCATCAGTGGGCTCTGTAAGTATTTGCCTTATTCTTTTACACTGAGAGATCTCCTCGCTTTGTTTACGAGTAAGCCTTTTGCTTCCTCTCTGATGCATAGAATGGCTATCATCAGCCCCACCCAACTCCATAAAACTTTTAGATGCTAGAGAATCAGCCCCAACCAGTTCTCTACTACCAGGAGTAACAAGAGCCTCAGGCTCAACTACAACACAAGTATTCCATTTCAACTGAGAGACTGCTGACTGCAGAAACAGAAGCTTAAAAATACAATTTTATGGACTTCTTTAGATCAAACCCAAGACATGATTGAAGAGATCATCACCTATTGTTACCAAGGTCTCACACCTTTGCTTTCCCAAAGCATTCCCCCATCACATGAAACTGGGCAATTAATCCAATTGGAAACTCATTAGCATTTTCAAATATGAACACAGGTCTTCTGGAGATTGCCCCCTCCCATGGGAAGACTTCTCACAGCTGAGAAATGGGTTATCCCCCAGTGGTAGTGCATAAAGCCAGAACTCGGGCTGAAGCTCAGCCTAGATCATCATTGTTTACCAGTAGACAAAGGACTCAATCCCAACGAGCAATTTGGCCGCTTACTTACACTCCACATTCGAGAAGCCTGACTAATATTGTCAAACAATTTTGGCCTCTGGTTAAGAATATTCCAGGCCTTTCTGAGTTTCCAATAATAGCTTATAAGCGCACTCACAATGTCAAAGATTTTGTTGTGTACTCACGTGGACACAAACCACCCATTAGGAGCATTATGAGTCCAGGAACGAAACCTTGTACCCACTGCTCTGTTTGCATTAATATCTCTCAGGAGAAAGATATCTTCAGCATCTCAAAGAACAGATCATTTAAAATCCGGGATTATGGGACCTGCGCTTCCAAATCGGTAATTTACGGAATTTACTGTGACTGCTCTCTTGTTTACGTGGGGATGACCTCTAGGGAGGTCCGTACCCGTTTTATTGAACACAGAAGCAAGATTAATCGAGGATCGGAGGATTCAGCATTCTATAAACATTGCAAGGACAAAACAACATCCAGCAGCCTCTTTAAGAGTGAGAATTCTTGAGCAAATTAGACAATTACCTCACCAAAACTCTAATGACTTGCTATGCTCAGCTGAAATCAAATGGACCCTCTTCCTCAATTCTGAGTGGCCACACGGGCTTAACGACGTGATCTCCCTCAGCTCATTAATTTAACCCTTCTTATATTGTATATATATCCCTCCTGTTACTGCGGTCTTTTACCTTTGGGTCGCCCATATCTTTGCTACTTAGCCTGGGCTATTATTGATTTCCTGTTTGTGGTATGTATACCTTGATGCGGTTGTTATTTTCTTATATATGGATCGGGGCTTTTACTCTTGCTCTAATATATTGTTACCTTGCAGATTTTGGACGCTATATTTGATTTGCCTTGAAAAAACCAGATTGATTGGTGAAACGGATTTTAGGCCTGCTTATACTATGCATTGCAACTCCGTCGGCCTGCTTACCTTCTTTGAGGAGTTCCACCTTACTCCTCAGCGTCCTGCATCGGTCGCTTGGCCAGGAAGATTCTATCCGGATTTTCCTCACCCCCTACATTGTATTGCCTTGGGAATTCCATCTCTCCGCATTGGCTCTTTTTGATCCCCATCAGGGGCAGGATTGGAACCTTTACAATTTTGGCATTGGCGCTTGTTCGTTCCCCATCAGGGGCAGGATTGGAACCTTTACAAATACTCACCTTTGTGAGTTTTGGCCCATTGGGGCTACACTTTGGATGATTTTGATTTTCATTTTGAATATTGGATCCCCCCTGCGTGGGACTTTGTTATATGTCTCACCCATTTGGGTAATGTATTCCCAATAAGATATGGTCATTATATGCATTTATTATTTGTGAATTATACATTATATTGCATTTTCATTTGATTGCCTTATTCATTCTGTGACCCTCCGTGGGTTTGTGTTGTGTGGATGTCAGCAGAGCCCCGGTCAATCAGGAAGCAGATCCAAACAGGCCTTCATTTGGCTAATCAGAGAAGGAAGCGGGAGGTTTGAATAGCTGTCAAGTGTATAAAATATCACATCTCTGTATTCATGTTATGCTTGTATCTTTGAAAGCATCTGCTTATACACGTGCATCCTTTCTGGCCAGATTGAATAAACTTCTGTGGCTTGTCTTCATCCTGATGAGTGATTACTCTGTCCTGGTCTATTCCGGTTTAGCTTAAATGCTCACCGAGCATGGATCCTCTTATCTGTGGTCCTAGCTCTAAATTCGATTACAAATCCCAGTCTTTCAGCTGCTTTAGAAATGCCCCGCTTCTTCTCTCCTCCTTCCACTTCCTGCCTTTGTCCTCAATTGTCTTTCGATCCCTGCAGAATGGATTCAAAATATAAAAGTAGTTTGCACTCCATTCCCCACCCTTGTATTAGGCCTAGAAAGCACAAACTTCAGTTGACAGATCACCAATGATGCCAGTTCTCACATCTGTCCATTTTGCTTTTATCCGTATTCCATTTTATAAGATTCTCAAGTGCCTTCTGTCTCATGAACCAACACATTTTGCAAACATTGCAAAACTTAAAAGGAAACGAATGTCTGCTCATCCCTACATCAACCTCAATGGCTATTATTTTAAAAAAAACACTTTTAATGTTTAATTCTATGTTTATGTTTGTATGTTTTTTAGGTTTTGTGTTGTATTGTTTTTAGTGTTACCTATTTTGGGTTAAAAAAGGCGCTGAATCAAACTAAGCAATGACAAGTAATATCCACAAAAAGCAAAAGTAATCACTGGTATATAATACCCCTTATATTAGTAAACATCTGTCCTTTACAAGCCTAATGGCAACCATAAACATCGAAATATGGCTCCAAACTCATGTATCCCAACTGGTTAAGAACAGTCCAAGTAAGAACATAAGAACATAAGAACATAAGAAGAGCCATGCTGAATCGGGCCTCAGCCCATCTAGTCCAGCATTCTGTGTCACACAGTGGCCCACCAGTTGTACACGGGGATCTCGAGCAGAAAGGAGGGCAAAACCCTCGCCTGCTCCCGACCCCCCACAACCAGTACCCGGAGGAAATCCTGCCTGCCTCCATCAACACAGAGGTGGCACTTGGATGTCCATTTCAGTAGCTACTGATTCCCTTGGTATCCATGAATCTGTCTAATCCTGCCTTGAAGCTGTCCAGGCTGACAGCTGTCACAACCTCCTCTGGAAGTGAGTTCCATAACCCAATGACCCTCTGGGTGAAGAAATATTTCCCTTTATTAGTCCTAACTTTCCTACCTTGGAGCTTTAGGGAGTGCCCCTAGTCCTAGTGTTGGGTGACAGAGAAAATATTTTTCTTTATTCACCTTTTCTATCCCATGCATGATTTTATACACTTCGATCAAGTCACCTCTTAAACGCCGTCTTTCAAGGCTGAAAAGACCAAGGCGTTGCAACCTGATTTCATAAGGGAGCTGCTCCATCCCTTGGATCATTTTTGTTGCCCTTCTTTGTACCTTTCCAGTTCCGTTATATCCTTCTTGAGGTGCGGAGACCAGAATTGTACACAGTACTCCAGATGTGGCCTCACCATAGATTTGTAGAGAGGCAATACAACATTTGACGACCTATTTTCGATTCCCTTCCTGATCATGCCAAGCATAGAATTTGCTTTTTTCACTGCTGCTGCGCACTGGTTTGACATCTTCATTGAGCTGTCCACCAAAACCCCAAGATCCCTTTCCTGGTTTGTCTCGGAAAGCTTTGACCCCATCAATTGGTAGGTGTAGTTGGGGTTCTTTGCCCCGATGTGCATGACTTTACACTTGTTTAGGTTAAAATGCATTTGCCACTTTGTTGCCCATTCACTCAATTTTGAGAGATCTTTCTGGAGCTCTTTACAATCAGTTTCATTTTTAACTACCCTGAACAATTTAGTGTCGTCTGCAAACTTTGCTACCTCAGAATTCACTCCTACATCCAGGTCATTAATGAATAAATTAAAAAGTAACGGACCCAAAACTGAACCTTGGGGTACGCCACTTCTCACCTCTTTCCACCCAGAGAAATGTCCGTTTATTACCACCCTTTGTTTCCTACAGTTTAGCCAGGTTCCAATCTAGGACAAGACCTGTCCCCTGATTCCATGGCTGAAGAGCTTATTTAGGAGCCTTTGGTGAGGGACTTTGTCAAAAGCCTTTTGAAAGTCAAGGTAAACAATATCGACTGGGTCCCTTTATCTATGTGTTTATTTACACCCTCAAAGAATTCTATCAAGTTAGTAAGACATGATTTGCCTTTGCAGAAACCATGTTGATTTTCCTTCAGCAATGCCTGTTCTTCTATGTGCTTGGTAATTTTTTCTTTAATAATGGTTTCCATCACTTTGCCTGGAACTGAGGTTAGACTAACTGGCCTATAATTTCCTGGATCACCCCTGATCCTTTCTTGAAGATCGGGTTACATTTGCCTCCCTCCAGTCCTCGGGTACGGTGCCTGATCTTAGAGAAAGGTTATATATTTTGGCTAGAATTTCAGCAATTTCACACTTGAGTTCCTTAAAAACTCTGGGGTGGATGCCATCTGGCCCTGGTGATTTGTTGACATTTAGTTTGGTAAGGCATGTGAGAACATCTTCCTTGTTTATCTCTATCTGGTTTAATTCATTTAATTCCCTCCCTGAAAAAACTGACTCAGCTGCAGGCATATGTTGTCTGTCCTCCTGTGTGAAAACGGAGGCAAAGAAGTCGTTTAGCCGCTCAGCAATCTCCTTGTCTTCACTTATTGTCCCTTTCTTGCCATTTTCGTCAAGTGGCCCAACTGCTTTTCTAGTTGGGTTTCTACTTCTGATGTACTTAAAGAAGTTTTTGCTATTTTTTTAAATATTCTTAGCTATATGTGCCTCAAAATCTCTCTTGGCTTTCCTGACGGTTGTTTTGCATTTAGTTTGCCAGAGCTTGTGTTCCTTTCTGTTCTCCTCAGTAGGAGTATAAGTATAAGTGGTGTGGAAAATCCAACAACATCATATAGTATCCAAGTTCATAATACATCGTCTAAAGTCCCAAATATATCAGTCCAGGGTTAACAAGGTAAGTATATAAGGAGATGAATGTTCAGACTGGGATATACGGGAAAATTTGTAAGGAAGGAGAATCCTCCCAACGTTGCTGGTTCCACGTATGTCGTGAGTAAGACTGGTATGAAGGCAAAGGACTCAAAGTTCCCAAAAAGTGTTCATGTGGCAACATAAAGCCATGCAAATGCTGAGGTAAACAAAGATTATAATCCTATATAGGAAAGATCCGAAAGTGTTGCTTCCAACAGGTTCGTGTTATGATAAGTATCCAAACTTCCAGCAAACCCCGAATGAGTTGGCCGACGGGGATGTGAATACTCAGGACTCCTCACATGTTTCGATCCTCCTAGGATCTTTATCAAGGCCACAGGGTGTTGGGAGATCAGTGTTGGAGTTATGAGGACGCCATACATCGAGTAATCAAACCTCAGGTCGCAGAATCACAATATCTATAAAATATCACAGATAACAAAGCCACTAATATAGTCACAAGCAACTCAACGTGAATAATACAAAATATAAACAGTATATCTGTTCGATATAAGTATCTTACCATCATATATACTTGCATATATTTCGGAGTATATCTCCAATGAAGCGAACTTCAGGCAAATGCGAGACACAAAAGTTACACAACAAATATATAACAGAGTCAATGATTGTAGTGAGAGCAGGTGTGACCCTCCAATCCTTAAAGGAGCAATGTTTTGACCCCTAATTTTTCATTTAATCCGAATGGTGATTCGGATTTAAGGTGCACTATCCAACGGGCTTCCGCCTTAAGAAGAGCTTGATTAATATCTCCATGTGGTGATGTTCTTATTTTTTCAAGCCCAAAACACTGAATATCATCCGGGCCATGGTTATAGCGAACATAATGTAAATAAAGGGGCGAATCCTGTGCACGTTGGCGAATGCGCGATCTATATTCTGATAATCTGGTCCTAAGACACCTTTCAGTTTCCCCTACGTAGAGTAGACCACAGGGACAATGTATCCCGTAAATACAGGATTCAGTCTGGCAGGTAAAGAACTCTTTGAACTTAAAAGCAATGGATCTACCTGGAATCATAATTTCTATTTTGGGTCTCTTTGTAGAAAGATAGTAGTAGTATTTATTTATGGTATTTGTATCCCGTTGCTTCTCACCCACGAAGAGGGACTCAGCACGGCTTACACTGCAGCACTACAGGCCGCTACACCATAATACAGAAATATAATCCATACAACAATATAATCCACATCACATATAAACATTAAAACCATTACATAGTCATTAAAATCAGTATATACAGTACATCAGTAGTTAAAGCCATAAAACAAAACACAGTGTCATCTACCACTACGCCAATCCAGTCAATGTCCAAAAGTGCAAGTTATGTCTGCTGCCCAAAAGCCTGGTCCCAGAACCACGACTTTAACATTTTTCTGAAAGCCAGGAGGGATGGAGTCAATCTTATCTCGTTTGGGAGTGCGCTCCATAGGCACGCCCAATAGTAACCAATTAAATAATAATAATACATTTTCACAACCCGTAAAAAAATGAAAGGAACCAACTTAGACACTAAAACAAGAAACAAAACAAAAAAAATCCCATAACATCCCACTCCATAACTTCTCCTCAATCCTGCTAACAAAAGCCCCATCTACACTGCCATAAAATGCAGTTTGAAACTACCTTATATGGTGAATGTAGACCCATATAAGAACATAAGAACATAAGAAGAGCCATGCTGAATCGAGCCTCAGCCCATCTAGTCCAGCATTCTGTGTCACACAGTGGCCCACTAGTTGTACACAGGGATCTCTAGCAGAAAGGAGGGCAAACCTCACCTGCTCCCGACCCCCCACAACCAGTACCCGGGAAAAATCCTGCCTGCCTCCATCAACACAGGGGTGGCCCTTGGATGTCCATTTCAGTAACTACTGATTCCCTTGGTATCCATGAATCTGTCTAATCCTGCCTTGAAGCTGTCCAGGCTGACAGCTGTCACAACCTCTTCTGGAAGTGAGTTCCATAACCCAATGACCCTCTGGGTGAAGAAATATTTCCCTTTATTACTCCTAACTTTCCTACCTTGGAGCTTCAGGGAGTGCCCTCTAGTCCTAGTGTTGGGTGACAGAGAAAATATTTTTTCTTTATTCACCTTTTCTATCCCATGGATGATTTTATACACTTCGATCAAGTCATCTCTTAAACGCCGTCTTTCAAGGCTGAAAAGACCAAGGCGTTGCAACCTGATTTCATAAGGGAGCTGCTCCATCCCTTGGATCATTTTTGTTGCCCTTCTTGTACCTTTTCCAGTTCCGTTATATCCTTCTTGAGGTGCGGAGACCAGAATTGTACACAGTACTCCAAATGTGGCCTTACCATAGATTTGTAGAGAGGCAATACAACATTTGCCGACCTATTTTCGATTCCCTTCCTGATCATGCCAAGCATAGAATTTGCTTTTTTTCGCTGCTGCTGCGCACTGGGTTGACATCTTCATTGAGCTGTCCACCAAAACCCCAAGATCCCTTTCCTGGTTTGTCTCGAAAGCTTTGACCCCATCAATTGGTAGGTGTAGTTGGGGTTCTTTGCCCCGATGTGCATGACTTTACACTTGTTTAGGTTAAAATGCATTTGCCACTTTGTTGCCCATTCACTCAATTTCGAGAGATCTTTCTGGAGCTCTTTACAATCAGTTTCATTTTTAACTACCCTGAACAATTTAGCGTCGTCTGCAAACTTTGCTACCTCAGAATTCACTCCTACATCCAGGTCATTAATGAATAAATTAAAAAGTAACGGACCCAAAACTGAACCTTGGGGTACGCCACTTCTCACCTCTTTCCACCCAGAGAAATGTCCGTTTATTACCACCCTTTGTTTCCTACAGTTTAGCCAGGTTCCAATCCAGGACAAGACCTGTCCCCTGATTCCATGGCTGAAGAGCTTATTTAGAGCCTTTGGTGAGGGACTTTGTCGAAAGCCTTTTGAAAGTCAAGGTAAACAATATCGACTGGGTCCCCTTTATCTATGTGTTTATTTACACCCTCAAAGAATTCTAACAAGTTAGTAAGACATGATTTGCCTTTGCAGAAACCATGTTGATTTTCCTTTAGCAATGCCTGTTCTTCTATGTGCTTAGTAATTTTTCTTTAATAATGGTTTCCATCACTTTGCCTGGAACTGAGGTTAGACTAACTGGCCTATAATTTCCTGGATCACCCTGATCCTTTCTTGAAGATCGGGTTACATTTGCCTCCCTCCAGTCCTCGGGTACGGTGCCTGATCTTAGAGAAAGGTTATATATTTTGGCCAGAATTTCAGCAATTTCACACTTGAGTTCCTTAAGAACTCTGGGGTGGATGCCATCTGGCCCTGGTGATTTATTGACATTTAGTTTAGTAAGGCATGTGAGAACATCTTCCTTGTTTATCTCTATCTGGTTTAATTCATTTAATTCCCTCCCTGAAAAAACTGACTCAGCTGCAGGCATATGTTGTCTGTCCTCCTGTGTGAAAACGGAGGCAAAGAAGTCGTTTAGCCGCTCAGCAATCTCCTTGTCTTCACTTATTGTCCCTTTCTTACCATTTTCGTCAAGTGGCCCAACTGCTTTTCTAGTTGGGTTTCTACTTCTGATGTACTTAAAGAAGTTTTTGCAATTTTTTTAAATATTCTTAGCTATATGTGCCTCAAAATATAATGCAGTTTAACTGCACTGAACTGTACTATATAAGTCTACTCTGACCATATAATGAAGTTTCAAACTACACAATACAGCAGTGTGGATGGGGCTAAGACGAATAACTAAATTCTATCCTCCACTTGAATAATAATAACAACAGCAACAACAATAATAATACAACTAGAAAAGCTGACACGATATGAGGATTTGAAGATTTAACTGCAAGGACTCTGGCACAAGAAAGTCAAGGTGGTCCCAGTGGTGATCGGCACACTGGGTGCAGTGCCTAAAGACCTTGGCCTGCACTTAAACACAATCGGCGCTGACAAAATTACCATCGGTCAGCTGCAAAAGACCACCCTATTCCAATCTGCACACATTATTTCTAATAACTAATGGAGTGAAACAAGGTTGTGTTCTTGCACCAACCCTATTTACAATCTTCTTCAGCATGATGCTCCAAAGGGCTACGGCAGACCAAAATCAATGTGTACAAAACTATCGTACTGTCTATTCTTCTCTATGGGTCTGAAACATGGGTCACCTATCGCCAACACCTACGACTCCTCGAACGCTTTCATCAGCGCTGTCTTCGCACAATCCTAAATATACACTGGACCGACTATGTGACTAATGTTGCGGTCCTTGAGCAAGCAGGGTTCACCAGCGTTGAGGCCATGCTATTGAGAACACACCTGTGCTGGGCAGGACACGTCTCTATGATGGAGGACCACCGCCTCCCAAAGATACTACTCTATGGTGAACTCGCCACACGTCAGCGCAAGAGAGGCGCCCCCAAAAAGACATCTAAGGACTCCCTGAAACAACATCTCAGGCTCGGCCAGATTGATCACCAACAATGGTCCACCCTGGCCTCACATCGCGAGGCATGGAGATGCATAATCCACAATGCTGCGGCCTCTTTCGAGAAAACACGCCGAATGGGTCTCGAAAAGAAACGACAACGCAGAAAGAACCGCAACTTGGAAACAACATCACACAAGAAGACTTTCTGCTGTGCTTTCTGCAACCAAACTTGCCTATCTCAGATTGGCCTTTTTAGTCATCAACGTGCTTGTAAAAAGCATGGGATGAGTCCTTCCTAAGGATCTTCGTTCGCGAAGTAATGCCGAGAGAGATTCACCGATGCATCACTCAGTCCTAGACTCTTGGGAAGTGTCCGACGTGTGATCCAATGTAACAGCCAGCATAATGATCTTGTTTGCTGTGTACAAATCTTGTTGTATTTCTAATAATAGTAATAATAATAATAAATTAGGGAAAAAATAGATCTGGTTTTCCCATCTATGTGTTTTCATGGCAAGTGAGGCTGTGTAAGATGAGTTTTTGCTTATTATGCTACGTACTTTATGAAGACGCAGCAGCCCTGTCAAGGAAGAAAAACATTGGCAAACCCATTACAAAATGCAAAATATGCCAGGAACGTATTGACAGAAATGCTTAGCTAGTGAACCATTAAAAAAAAGGGCTACCAGAGAACAAAACAACAGCCTGCCAGTTTAAAGTATAATTGATGAGAGCTGGACATAGCCAAAAAAATTCGGAGTTTTTCCATTACTGTCTAACCTCACGGAGGGACAAGGCTGCCCTTTTGAGTTTGCAATTGACGGTTTGTTGAGGAAGGCAGTTTTATTGGTGGATGATATATTGATTTACTGGTGCATTCTGAAATTTACTATACTAAATTGATCTCTAATTTGTGTAATTTTATGGCAGGAAATCCGTTGAACTACATTTACACTGTAGAATGAATGCAGCTTGACACCAGCTTAACAGCCGAGGCTCGATGCTATGGGGTCCTGGGATTTGTCATTTGGTGAAGCACCAGCAGGAGCGGTCTAAGGTAATTTTAAATGGTAGGCGAACATTATTTTGGTGCCCCCCCCAAAAAAACATTATTTTGCCGCCCCCCATGTAAAACAAATATACAATTATAATATCACAATACCATTAGTAGTATTATATTGTATCAATGTATATACAATATATTATACCATACTCATACTATATTATATCATAATTATATTATACTACATTACAATATAATTATATTATAATATATTGACATTATAATATAATGTAACATTCTATTATATTATTATTATAAGATAATAACATTATTTATTTAAATAAAATTATCCTCTACTAAATATTTTCATTACTCCTATAAAACTCAAATAACCCAAAATAAAGTAAAATAAAATATTATATACTACTATTTTGTACAATACCACTATACTGCAATATTGCTTGTAATATTACATGTAATATAAAATATATCATTATTCTATTGTTATATTGTATTTGTATTATATTGTATGACAATATTAAGCAGAACTGTATAATAATCAACAAGAAATGCAATGTAAATGCATCAAAATCAGGATATATTACCTACCACCCATCTCACAATCCATAGGAGTCTCCCATAAGTCCAAAATTAGGATCCCAATGTAAATGTAAATAGAAAAACAGCCAAAATGTTCAAATGAGGTCGAATACAGGCAGCGGCCTGGGCAAACTTGGGCCCTCCCTCCCTCCTCTAAGTGTTTTGGCCTCCAACTCCCACAACTCCTCATAGCCTCAGGCCCCTCAGGTCTAGACAGAAATAGAGCCGAAGAAAGGAAGGAGGGAGAGAAGAGGTCACAGAGGAGGAGGAGGAAAGCCCTTCATTCATTCCTTCACTTACACTTCCTTCACTGATTCTTTTCTTCTTCCCTGAAAACGCGCGCGTGCGCGGCGGAGACAAAGGGAGAGGGGAAGCACTCCCTGCCTGCCCGATAGGGAATGCTTTGCTTACAGGCTTCTGCGCAAGGGAGCTACTGGGCATGGGCGGAGGTTTTCGCGCATGTGCAGTTGGTTCTGCGCTCAACTTCAGCTCCAGAGCAACTGCGCCTGCGTGAAAACCTCCGCGCGTGCCCAGAAGCGGCGTCGGAGCGCACAAGGCTGGGGTCAAAAAGCAGGCATCTGCAGCACTGTCTGAGGAACATCGGCAGGGCCAGGATGGCGCCCCAAGCGGCCAGGATGGCGCCCCCTTCCCAGATGGCGCCCTAGGCGGCCGCCTACTTGGCCTATCTTGTAGGACCGCTCCTGAGCACCAGCCCTTTGTGACAGAGAATGCAACAGACCTTGTAAAACTGCAACTCCCAGGATTCCATAGCATTGAAGTAGTGTCAGCAGCAGCAGCAGCAACAACAACATGGAAGCAGGATATCATCATCACCACCACCACCACTATCTTGGTTCCTGTCTCCCAAAGGAGACTCAAAGCTGCATTAATCCTGAGAGGTATTGCAGATATTGTTGGATTTTCTGCCTTGATATTCCGGGTTAAATGGCTGTGTAGAAGGGCCCTAAGAGGAAGGCAAGGGCCAACTCCTTTCAAACAAACCTTGGCTAGAACAGTGTTTCCCAACCGCTGTGATGCGGCACAGTAGTGTGCCGTGACGGACCTCCTGCTGTGCTGTGAAAAAAGCTCTCTGTCCCCTCCTTACCCACTCCTCCTGCCAAACTCCTGCTGCTTGGGGGAGGAGGAGGAAGGGCCGGGCGGCTTCAGCGAGTGAGGGGCGGGAGTCATGGTGGAGAGCGGAGCCGGGGATGGGGGCTATGACTTCTGCCCCTCGCTCGCACTGCCCCCTCAAGGCTGGATAAGCTGTGGGAGAGCTGAAGTCGGGGCAGGAAGCCAGTGGGGCAGAGGGGCATGCTGTGGAGAGCTGGCTGGGGAAGGGGCGGGGCATGGTGAGGCCTGGCTCCGCCCCCTCTCCCTGGCTTCAGCTCTCTCACAGCTTCTCCAGCCTTGTGCTGACTCTGCCACCACTGGCTTGGCACTGCCCCCTCAACGCTGGAGAAGCTGTGGGAGAGTTGAAGCCGGGGAAGGGGGCGTGGCATGGTGCGGCCTGGCTCCGCCCCTTCCCCCTGGCTTCAGCTCTCTCACAGCTTCTCCAGCCTCGTGCTGACTCTGCCACCATTGGCTTGGCACTGCCCCCTCAAGGCTGGAGAAGCTGTGGGAGAGCTGAAGCCGGGGAAGGGGGCGGGGCATGGTGCGGCCTGGCTCCGCCCCCTCCCCCTGGCTTCAGCTCTCTCACAGCTTCTCCAGCCTTGTGCTGACTCTGCCACCACTGGCTTGGCACTGCCCGCTCAAGGCTGGAGAAGCTGTGGGAGAGCTGAGCCGGGAAGGGGCGGGGGCATCCAGCCTTGTGCTGACTCTGCCACCCTGGCTCCTGCCCCCTCAAGGCCCTGGCATTCAGCTTCAGCTCTCTCACAGCTTCTCCAGCCTTGTGCTGACTCTGCCACCACTGGCTTGGCACTGCCCCCTCAAGGCTGGAGAAGCTGTGAAGCCGAAGGGGCGGGAGAGCTGAGCTTCTCCAGCCTTGTGGGCCACCACTGGGGCGGGGCATGGTGCGGCGGGGGCTGGACCTGGCCGCCCCCTCCCCTGGCTTCAGCTCTCTCACAGCTTCTCCAGCCTTGTGCTGACTCTGCCACCACTGGCTTGGCACTGCCCCTCAAGGCTGGAGAAGCTGTGGGAGAGCTGAAGCCGGGAAGGGTGGGGCATGGTGTGGCCTGGCTCCGCCCCTCCCCTGGCTTCAGCACTCTCACAGCTTCTCCAGCCTTGTGCTGACTCTGCCACCACTGGCTTGGCACTGCCCGCTCAAGGCTGGAGAAGCTGTGGGAGAGCTGAAGCTGAGGGAGGGGGCGGGGCATTGCATGGCCTGGCTCCTCCCCCTCCCCCAGCTTCGGCACACCCAGTAGCTGCTCCCAGCAGGCCACCATCCCCTAGCCGTTCTTTACTGTGTTAAGAGTGTCATTTTGTGTCATTTTGGTTGGTAGTATCCCCCCGATTTTTTAATGCTAAAAGTGTGCCACGGCTCGAAAAAGGTTGGGAAACACTGGTGTAGAAAATCCTGCAATAATGTTGCCTTAAAGTTGCCATACGTTGATAACAGCTTCAAGGTACACAACAATTGTTAGAAATCCTTGCACTGGTGTTCTGGTTTCAGTATTGGTGTGTAGTTTGCGAAACCCAGGTTTGTTCCCACTTTACTACGGATTCAGTCTATGATCTGGAGTAGGCCAAGTACCTCGCAGGGTGTTGTGTGAAAAGTGGACTGGATATGGGCAGAAACTGTAACTTCCAAATGTCAAGGCGGCAGGCCTACTTTCCCCAAACTCCATCTGTGTTCACATTTGGGCATATTGAGTATTCATGCCAAGTTTGGTCCTGATCCAACATTGTTTGAGTCCACAGTGCTCTCTGGATATAGGTGAACTACAACTCCAAAACCCAAGGTCAATGCCCACAAAACTCTTATAGTACTTTCTCTTGGTTATGGGAGTTCTGTGTGGGAAGTTTGTGTCTTTCCGCCATTCCTGCCAGGATATCTATGTTGTGTTCATCGAAACAGGCCCAGGTTTCACACTGAGTGTATAAATACATTAAAAAACATATTAACTATATGTATTACTGTGTTAAGAGTGTCATTTTGTGTCATTTTGGTTGGTGGCGTTCCCCCAGGATTTTGTAAATGGAAAAAATGTGCCGCGGCTCAAAAAAGGTTGAAAAACACTGCCTTCACGTGCTATCAAACAGCATTAGTTCTACACTGCTTAACCGCCATGGTTTTTAATCCAAAAATGGCGATTCTTAAATCAAATGGGGGATTTTTTGATTAGTAAAAGAAAGACTTACAAAAAATTTCCCAAAATTTCGGAAATGTAACTTAAGTACTAACGAAATTCGTTAGTAGTTCGTATGCCAGCGCATGCGCATTCAGATGTTTTTGGCCTACAACTCCCAGAAATCCTAACAGCTGGTAAATTGGCTGGGATTTCTGGGAGTTGTAGGCCAAAACTTGAATAAACCACACTGAATTCTAGATGGGACTCTCCAAATAGGAAGGAGGGAGGGAAGGAGGAAGGGAGGGAGGGAGGGGTTTTCTATTCTTGGAAGCAGCAAAAGAAAAGGAGGAGCCCCCTCGCTCCGCTGCCTCTCTCTCACCCCGATCCTGAGGGAGCGAGGGCCCAAGTTTGCCCAGGCTGAGAGGAAAAGGAAGAGGCCTGAGGCTGTGAGGAATGGTGGGAGTTGAAGTCCAAAACACGTACCTGGAGGACTGAAGCTGGCCCCTGCGATGGGACAAGGCAGAGCAATGGGGAAGAGAAGCATCTGAGAGAGCGCAGGGAGAGAGAGGAGGAGAAGCGTGTGTGTGTGTGTGTAAAGCAGGCCCCTGCGATGGGGCATGCATGGCAGCAGAGCAACGGGGAAGAGAAGGAGGGGGGAGAAAGCCTGGAGAGAGAGGAGGAGACGCGCGTGTGTGTGTGTGTGTGTGTGCGTGAAGCAGGCCCCTGCGATGGGGCATGCATGGCAGCAGAGCAATGGGGAAGAGAAGGAGGGGGAAGCCTGGAGGACTACACTTTCCAGAATGCATTGCCTAGCCTACCTAGCAGCAGCGTCACTTCCAGTTCCCCATAGAAATGCGGGAAAAAGAAGAAGCTGAATGAAGGTGGGAAGGAAATGAGGGGGAGAAGACAGGGAGAAGTGAGTAGTACAATAATTAATTAATTAATACTTAAGAATTTCTTACGATCATAACGCAAATTGTTGGCCTCAAGGACCGTAAAAGGAAGTCTACTTCCGGGATCGCGCAGCGATACGTAAAACCTCAAAAGTCCCATTACATACGAATCTCTGACGAATCCTTTTAATTTCCGTTTCATTTTTCTCATGCCTACTGCTTAAGATGAATCAGTGGGGTCAGATCTGACTTTTGCCCTTAGATTGTACCAAAACCCTACGTATTGCTTTTGCTACAAGAGATAAAGATGGGTGGATCTACATTATGGTGTTAAAGCAGTCCGATACCATTTGAATTGCCATAGTCTAATACTATGGAGTTGTAGTTTGGTGGGATACTAACATACTGGCAGAAGGGAAAAAACTCCCATGCTTCCATATCTTTGAGCTCCGGCAGTTAAAGTGGTGCCGAACTGCATTAATTCTGCAGTGTGGATATACTCTGTGTCCCTCTGCAGTTTGTCTCTGCAAGGATCAGAGTGTCCTATTTCCTGATCAAAGAAGCATAGCATCCTGAGCTGAAGAGCTGCCCATCAAAATATTTTTGCAATATGCCAGCCTTATGCAGAGGAGCTTGTTTACATGCAATGTAGGTCACTATCCTGGTTCTATATTTAAATGGTTGACTTATAATAAGGACGTTGCAGAGCGCGATTCCCCAGAGGGGAATATTTCCAAGAAGGCATGACTGGCAATTCTCAGCCCGGCTCCGAAGGCCTGCGAAAGGAGAGAGGTGTGCATCGCATCTGCTGAAAGTGAGCAAGTGGGTTGGGAGGCCCGCTGTGCTTGCCTCCAATTGCGGAAAATGTCAGGCGGGAAATTATATGCTGCTCTTGTTCCCGCTGCTGAGTCCCTTCATAGCTATGTTACTTTGACAGAAAGCTGAGCTAAAGCACGAAACTGCCTTGGCAGAGAGAGACTCGGAACCACATCGTAACAGAAGTCCATAAAATCACAAAGTCTTAGCGTTGGAAGAGACCCCAATGGCCATCTAGTCCAGTGTTTCCCAACCAGTGTGTCGGGGCACACTAGTGTACCGTGAGCAATCATCAGGTGTGCCATGAGAAATTGGAACCTCCGGGGGGGGGGGGGAGAGTCTAGTGTGTTGAAGTATAAAAACCCTAAGAAACCTACCTCGATAAAGGCACAAAATTACAAACACCCCCCTCCCCACCCATTGTCTACTTGGTCTCTCCCTCTCCATGCATTGGGAAGGCCCGCCTCCCTTTCTTCAAGTAGAGGCCTCCTCTTGCCTCCTGGGGGTTCTGTGTGGGAAGTTTGGCCCAGTTCTATCATCAGTGGGGTTCAGAATGCTCTTTGATTGTAAGGGAACTATAAATCCCAACAACTACAACTCCCAAATGGCAAGGTCTATTTCCCCTGAACTCCATCTGCCTTCATATTTGGGCCGATTGAGTATTCATGCCAAGTTTGGTCCTGATCCAACATTGTTTGAGTCCACAGTGCTCTCTGGATATAGGTGAACCACAACTCCAAAACTCAAGGTCAATGCCCACCAAACTCTTATAGCATTTTCTCTTGGTTATGGGAGTTCTGTGTGGGAAGTTTGTGTCTTTCTGCCATTCCTGCCAGGATATCTATGTTGTGTTCATTGAAACAGGCCCAGGTTTCACATTGAGTGTATAAATACATTTAAAAACATATTAACTATATGTATTACTGTGTTAGAGTGTCATTTTGTGTCATTTTGGTTGGTGGTGTGCCCCAGGATTTTGCAAATGTAAAAAGTGTTCCGCGGCTCAAAAAAGCTTGGGAAACACTGCTTTAACCCACCTCAGTTCCCAACTAGCGAGAGGAGACTGGAGGGCAGCAGCACCCTCCATTCCCCTCTCACCAGCTGAGAGCTGAGGTGGGCGCTTTGGAAGCCAGGGGCCGAGATTTCCTCCTGTTCCCCAAGGCTCTCCCTCCGCTTGGGAAGGAGAGCCTTGGCGATCCGGAGGAAATCCATTCCTAATCTCGGCCCCTGGCTTCCAAAGCACGCTTTGGAAGCCAAGGGCCAAGATTTCTGCCTGTTCCCCAAGGCTCTCCCTCCGCTTGGGAAGGAGAGTCTTGGCGATCCAGAGGAAATCCACTCCTAATCTCGGCCAGAGGAAATCCACTCCTAACCTTTGGAAGCCAGGGGCCAAGATTTCCTCTTGTTCCCCAAGACTCACCCTCCCAAGCGGAGGGAGAGCCTTGGATTAAAGATAACCCGCCTCAGCTCTCAGCTGGCGAGAGGGGACTGGAGGCCAGCAGCACCCTCCACTCTGCTCTCGCTCAGCTCTCAGCTGAGCGAGAACAGAGTGGAGGGTGCTGCTGGCCTCCAGTCTCCTGTCGCCAGCTGAGAACTGAAGTGGGTTAAAGATAACCCGCTTCAGTTCTCAGCTGGCGAGAGGCAACTATGTTGTGTTCATCGAAACAGGCCCAGGTTTCACACTGAGTGTATAAATACATTTAAAAACATATTAACTATAGGTATTACTGTGTTAGAGTGCCATTTTGTGTCATTTTGGTTGGTGGTGTGCCCCAGGATTTTGCAAATGTAAAAAGTGTGCCGCGGCTCAAAAAAGCTTGGGAAACACTGATCTAGTCCAAACCTTCTTGACTATTTATTTATTTATTTCGACTTTTGACCGCCACTCCCGGAGGCTCGGGGCGGTTTACATATTTTAAAAAAAGATGAATAAAACATTATAACAGCAGAAAATTTAAAAGAGACTTTAGAAGGTCACAATTATTGATCAAAAGCCTGCTTAAATAGGTGGGTCTTACATGCTCTGCGAAAAGCGTACAAATTATGCAGAGCATGAGTCTCCAGCGGCAAGGCATTCCACAACACCAGGGCGATGATTGAAAAAGCCCTTCTCCAAGTTGTCGTTAGGCAGAAAGATCTTAAGCTGGGGACGTCTAAGAGGTTTAGATCCTCTGATCGTTGTGATCTTGGGGGGTTATATGGGACTAGGTGATCCCTTAGGTACACTAGCCCCAGACGATGTAAGGCCTTGAAAGTAAGAACTAACACCTTGAAAGTAATTCGGAATTTGATTGGTAACCAGTGTAGATCCTGAAGAATAGGTGTTATACGACAGCTCGCAAGCTCCCCTGCAAGAAGTCGGGCTGCGGTATTTTGCACTAGTCTAAGTCAGTGTTTCCCAACCTTTGTTGAGCCGCGGCACACTTTGAACATTAAAAAAAATCCGGGGGCACACCACCAACCAAAATGACACAAAATGACACTCTAACACAGTAAAGAACAGCTGGGGGGATGGTGGCCTGCTAGGAGCAGCTGCTGGGAGTGCCGAAGCCGGGGGAGGGGTGGAGCCAGGCAGTGCCATGCCCCGCCCCCAGCTTCGGCTCTCCCAGCAGCTGCTCCAGCCTTGAGGGGGCAGTGCCAAGCCAGTGGTGCCAGAGCCAGCACAATGCTGGCTTGGCACTCTCCCTCAAAGCTGGAGCAGCTGCTGGGAGTGCCGAAGCTGGGGGAGGAGTGGAGCCCCGCCCTCTCCCCCAGCTTCGGCTCTCCCACAGAGGAGGAGCATGAGTGGGGACAGGCTTCAGTGGGCGTGGCTCCTCCACTCGGCTTCAGCGATCGAGGGGCGACAGTCATGGTGGGAATCATGGCGGATTGGAGGCTGGCTGGGGAAACGGCTGAAGGAGGCGGGGCCCCGGCCTCTTCTTGTTTTTCTTCGCCGCCGCCCGGCCCTGCCCTGCCTCCTCCTCCCCCAGGCAGCAGGAGTTCGGCAGAAGGAGGGGGGAAGGAAGGGGGGCAGAGAGCTTTTCCCGCGGCACAGCAGGAGGTCCGTCACGGCACACTGGTGCAGTTTCCGGATCAGAGTCAAGGGCAGGCCAATGTAAAGAGCATTACAGTAGTCAAGTCTTGAGATGACCATGGCTTGGATTACCGTGGCCAGGTCATTCTGGGACAGATAGGGAGCCAGACGCCTCGCCTGACGTAGATGGAAAAACGCAGTTCTGCTGACACTGGAGACCACTGCCTCCATTGACAGCAGAGGGTCCAAAAGGACTCCCAGGCTTTTTACTAATGATGACGGGCGTAATGCCTCGCCATCCAGGGTCGGTAGTTGGATGTCCCTATCGCCCGGACGGCTCAGCCATAGGATCTCCATCTTCGCTGGATTCACCTTCAGCCTGCTGGCTCGCAACCATCCAGTGACGGCTACAAGGCAAAGATGGAAGTTATTGGGTACGGATTCCGGCTGGCCCTCCATCCTTAGAATGAGTTGAGTGTCATCAGCGTACTGGTCAGGGCCGGCCTTTGGCATTCCGCCATGTAAGCGGCTGCGTAGGGCGACGGGTCCTGGGAGGGGCGTCGCCGCCTGCGAGCGTCGCCACGCTGGACACCCCTCCGCCCGCGCCTTCTGCCCAGGAGCCAGGGCTCCCGCCCCCGGCGGCAAAGCCGGTGATGCAGCCGGGCGGCGCAGGCGGCGCAGCCTGCGATGCAGCCGCGCCAGCCGTCACTGCGCATGCGCAGGCGTGCGTGACGCACTCGCGCAGCTGCGCGTGACATCACCACGCATGCGCAGGTGTGTGTGACGTCGCCCGCGCAGCTGCGTGTGGACGTCACAGCGCATGCGCAGGCGTGCGTCATGCACACCTGCGCATGCGCGGTGACATCGCCGCGCGGGCTGCCGCGTCCAGCAGCCATGGGGGGGCGCAGAAATAAGGCTCGCGTACCCCCCCAGGAGAGGTGAGACCGCCCCTGGTACTGGTGACACTCAAGCCCAAAGCTACGCACCGGTTGAGCGAGTGGTCCCATATAGATGTTAAATAACAAGGGGGAGAGTATGGCTCCCTGGGGGACCCCACAAGATAGAGGGACACCCCCAGAAGCCAGTCCCCCCTCCCCCATAGCACTCGCTGACTAGCAAGGTGGGCTTACTTACTGGCAACACGAGATGCAGAGCCAACCTTAAACAATGGGGCTACAAAGTGGAGTCCATGACATGTGAGTGTGGAGAAGAGCAAGCCACAGACTACCTACTACAATGCAGGCTAAGTGCTGCCACATGCACAATGGAGGACCTTCTTACAGTGACACCAGAAGCACTCCAAATGGCCTACATCTGGCCCAAAGACATTTAGCATAATGCAAAGGGTATTTTTTTTACTTTGTTTGTGGTTTTTCTATACATTATAGCTGTATTCTCAATTCTCTTCTGACACGATAAATAAAAACGTGGCGGAGGCTCCTTCTTTGGATGCTTTTAAACAGAGGCTGGATGGCCATCTGTCGGGAGTGCTTTGAATGCAGTTTTCCTGCTTCTTGGACTGGGTGGCCTATGAGGTCTCTTCCAACTCTATGATTCTATGGTTCTAAGCACAGCTCAATGGTAAAAATTGACCATAAACTCATGCCAGGGGACCTAGAGATTCCTGGAGAATAAGCATGAATCTCTCGGCATTACTTCGCGAACGAAGATTCAGGAAGGACTCATCCCACGCTTTTTACAAGCGCGTTGATGACTAAAAGGGCCAATCTGAGATAGGCAAGTCCGGTTGCAGAAAGCACAGCAGAAAGTCTCCTTGGGTGATGTTGTTTCCAAGTTGCGGTTCTTTCTGCGTTGTCGTTTCTCTTCGAGACCCATTCGGCGTGTCTTCTTGAAAGAGGCCGCAGCATTGTGGATAGTGGTTCTCCATGTCTCCCAATGTGAGGCCAGGGTAGACCATTGTTGGTGATCAATCTGGCCGAGCCTGAGATGTTGTTTCAGGGAATCCTTATATCTCTTTTTGGGGGCGCCTCTCTTGCGCTGACCCGTGGCGAGTTCACCATAGAGTAGTATCTTTGGGAGGCGGTGGTCCTCCATCCTAGAGATGTGCCTTGCCCAGCGCAGCTGTGTTCTCAATAGCATGGCCTCAATGCTGGTGATCCCTGCTTGCTCAAGGACAGCAACATTAGTCACATATTCGGTCCAGTGTATATTTAGGATTGTGCGAAGACAGTGCTGATGAATGCGTTCAAGGAGTCGTAGGTGTTGGCGATAGGTGACCCATGTTTCAGACCTATATAGGAGAATAGACAGTATGATAGCTCTGTACACACTGATTTTGGTGCTTTGCCTCAGGTGCTTGTTGCTCCAGACTCTTTTGTGAAGCCTTCCGAATGCACTATATGCCTTTGATAATCTGTGATCTATCTCTTTGTCAATCTTGGCGTCTGAAGAGATGATGCTTCCCAGGGAGGTGAACTGCTGAATGGACTTAAGCACAGATTTGCCTATGCTGACGTGAGGATGATGGTGTTCTTCCTGTGGTGTGGGCTGGTAGAGGACTTCCGTTTTCTTCAGGATGACTTCCAGCCCAAACAGCTCTGCAGCTGTTGCAAAGCAGGATGTGAGGCGCTTCAGGGCTGCTTCTGAATGGGCGACAAGGGCAGCATTGTCAGCAAAAAGCAGCTAACGGACTAGATAGTTTAGAGTCTTAGTGCGAGCCATCAGTACGATAGCGTATATATATGCCGTCTTCTTCTAGGTCTGCCGTAACCCTTTGGAGCATCATGCTGAAGAAGATTGTAAATAGGGTTGGTGCAAGAACACAACCTTGTTTCACTCCATTAGTCATGAGAAAGGGCTCCGAGAGTGCATCGCCATATCTGACTTGACCGTGCTGGCCCTCATGTAACAGGATAATCATTTGGAGGAATTTGGGGGGACATCCTAGACGTTCCAGGATCTGCCACAGACCTTTTCTGCTCACATTGTCGAAGGCTTTGGTGAGGTCGACAAATGTAAGCATATATAATCAAACTCATCTATATATCTGGGGGGAAACCATGAATCATGAAACTTGCCTACACACACACACACACACACACACACACACACACACACACACACACACAAGAAAACGTTTAACAAAAAATGTAAACAAAAAATCTTCATTCTGAGGCATTAGAAGCTGCATTTAGGGGTGGTTGATCCATAAATAATTTGTTTCTAAACTCGGGGGATTACCGCTGTTGTTTGAAATAGAAAGTGTTCTGAAAAAATGTAAAAATTTCAAAATTGTAACGTAATAGATAACAAAATTTGTTATTATTTTGTTATTGCTGCCACACAACTTTGCTGCCAGCGCGCTTTGGAAGCCAGGGGCCGAGATCCTAATCCCGGCCTCTGGCTTCCAAAACGCCCGCCTCAGCTCTCAGCTGGCGAGAGGGGAATGGAGGCCAGCAGCACCCTTCACTCTGCTCTCGCTCAGCTCCAGTCGCCTCTCTCGCTCCAGTCGCCTCTCGCCAGCTGAGAGCTGAAGCAGGTTATCTTTAACCCGCCTCAGCTTTCAGCTGGCGACAGGAGCCTGGAGGCCAGCAGCACCCTCCACTCTGCTCTTGCTCAGCTGAGACCTGATTGAGAGCAGAGTGGAGGGTGCTGCTGGCCTCCAGTCGCTCTCGCCAGCTGAGAGCTGAAGCGGGTTATCTTTAACCCGCCTCAGTTCTCAGCTGGCGACAGGAGCCTGGAGGCCAGCAGCACCCTCCACTCTGCTCTTGCTCAGCTGAGACCTGATTGAGAGCAGAGTGGAGGGTGCTGCTGGCCTCCAGTGCCTCTCGCCAGCTGAGAGCTGAAGTGGGTTATCTTTAACCCGCCTCAGTTCTCAGCTGGCGACAGGAGCCTGGAGGCCAGCAGCACCCTCCACTCTGCTCTTGCTCCGCTGAGACCTGATTGAGAGCAGAGTGGAGGGTGCTGCTGGCCTCCAGTCGCCTCTCGCCAGCTGAGAGCTGAAGCGGGTTATCTTTAACCCGCCTCAGTTCTCAGCTGGCGACAGGAGCCTGGAGGCCAGCAGCACCCTCCACTCTGCTCTTGCTCAGCTGAGACCTGATTGAGAGCAGAGTGGAGGGTGCTGCTGGCCTCCAGTCCTCTCGCCAGCTGAGAGCTGAAGCGGGTTATCTTTAACCCGCCTCAGTTCTCAGCTGGCGACAGGAGCCTGGAGGCCAGCAGCACCTCCAGTCTGCTCTCGCTCAGCTGAGACCTGATTGAGAGCAGTGTGGATGGTGCTGCTGGCTTCCAGTCGCCGCCAGCTGAGAACTGAAGCGGGTTATCTTTAACCCACTTCAGTTCTCAGCTGGCGACAGGAGACTGGAGGCCAGCAGCACCTCCACTCTGTTCTCGCTCAGCTGAGAGCTGAGCGAGAGCAGAGTGGAGGGTGCTGCTGGCCTCCAGTCCCCTCTCGCCAGCTGAGAGCTGAAGCGGATTATCTTTAACCCAAGACTCTCCCTCCACTTGGGAGGGTGAGTCTTGGGGAACAAGAGGAAATCTTGGCCCCTGGCTTCCAAAGGTTAGGAGTGGATTTCCTCCGGCCGAGATTAGGAGTGGATTTCCTCTCGATCGCCAAGACTCTCCTTCCCAAGCGGAGGGAGAGCCTTGGGGAACAGGCAGAAATCTTGGCCCTTGGCTTCCAAAGCGCGCTTTGGAAGCCAGGGGCCGAGATTAGGAATGGATTTCCTCCGGATCGCCAAGGCTCTCTCTCCCAAGCGGAGGGGGAGCCTTGGGGAACAGGAGGAAATCTCCTCTCGGCCCCTGGCTTCCAAAGCGCCCACCTCAGCTCTCAGCTGGTGAGAGGGAATGGAGGGTGCTGCTGCCCTCCAGTCTCCTCTCGCTAGTTGGGAACTGAGGTGGGTTAAAGCAGTGTTTCCCAAGCTTTTGAGCCGCGGAACACTTTTTACATTTGCAAAATCCTGGGGCACACCACCAACCAAAATGACACAAAATGACACTCTAACACAGTCATACATATAGTTAATATGTTTTTAAAATGTATTTATACACTCAATGTGAAACCTGGGGCTGTTTCAATGAACTCAACATAGATATCCTGGCAGGAATGGCAGAAAGACACAAACTTCCCACACAGAACTCCCATAACCAAGAGAAAATGCTATAAGAGTTTGGTGGGCATTGACCTTGAGTTTTGGAGTTGTAGTTCACCTATATCCAGAGAGCACTGTGGACTCAACCAATGTTGGATCAGGACCAAACTTGGCATGAATACTCAATATGCCCAAATATGAACGCAGATAGAGTTCAGGGGAAATAGACCTTGACATTTGGGAGTTGTAGTTGCTGGGATTTATAGTTCCCTTACAATCAAAGAGAATTCTGAACCCCACCGATGATAGAACTGGGCCAAACTTCTCACACAGAACCCCCAGGAGGCAAGAGGGGGTCTCTACTTGGGGAAAGGGACGCGGGCCTTCCCAATGCATGGAGAGGGAGAGACCAAGTAGACAACGGGTGGGGAGGGGGGGTGTTTGTAATTTTGTGCCTTTATCGAGGTAGGTTTCTTAGGGTTTTTATACTTCTGCACACTAGACCCCCCCCCTTCCTGGAGGTTCCAATTTCCCACGGCACACCTGATGATCGCTCACGGCACACTAGTGTGTCCCGGCACACTGGTTGGGAAACACTGGGTTAAAGAATAAGAAAGCGCGGGAATAAAAACAACATAATAATGCGCCCTTTACGGAAATGGCTGACCCGGTTTCGATTTAGAAAGGTCACTTCCGGGTTGCTGGCTGTGGGTCAAATTAGGGTCAAAATTGATTTTAATACGAAATAATAACGGTTTTCTAAGCATAACGACCGGAGATATCCACCCCTAGCTGCATTTATTAGCATGGGGATCAGGATTGATTGATTGATTGATTTTATTATTTATGAGTCGCCCTCCACGTCAGTGCTCCGGGCGACTTACACATAAAACACATAAAAGAGTTCAATAGTTAAAAGCTAAAAGAATAGGAAGATTAATTAAAATAATTCCAGTAACTCAGGCTAAGCCTGGAGGGTGTCCTTAGCCGTAAGCCTTTCGGAAGAGCCAGGTCTTCAGTGCGGTCAGGAACTGGGGCATGTCCCGGATGGCTCTCTGATCCGCCGGCATCGAGTTCCAAAGAACAGGGGCCGCGATGGAAAAGGCTCTCCGTCTCGTGGTGTCGGCGGGCCTCACTCACACCTGGGATGCGGAGAAGGTCCCTGTTTCCTGAACGCGCGACCTTAAATGAGCTGGTTCGGACAAGCGATCTTTTAAATAAGCTGGGCCGGCACCATGGAGGGCCTTAAAGGTAGCGACAAGATCTTGTGGATGGCTCTGAGCTCGACTGGCAGCCAGTGCAGGCGCTGTAGAGATGGCGCGATATGGCATCTCAGTGGTGTCCCGGTGAGGAGTCTGGCGGCTGCATTCTGCACTAGCTGGATTTTACGAGTGGTTGACTGCGGCAACCCCACGTACAAGGCATTACAGTAGTCCAGCCGTGATGTCACTGTGGCATGGACCACCGTAGCCAGCGCATCTGATGGAAGGTAAGGTGCCAGTTGACGTGCCTGGCGTAGGTGGAAAAAAAGCTCCCTTACTTGTCGCAGCAACCTGGGCCTCCAGTGAGAGTCTCGAGTCTAGTATCACACCGAGACTCTTCACCGACGGGCCGGGATCAGCGGCTCTCCCTCAAAGAGAGGCAGCGGAATGGGTGGCTCTGGGCGTCCTGGCCATAGAATCTCAGTCTTTGATGGATTGATCTTGAGTTTGTATGAGCGGAGCCATCTGGTCACTGCCTCTAGTCCTTGTCTGAAATTCTCAGGCACCGATGTTACACCTGGCTCAAGCTTCAGCAGAAGCTGGGTGTCATCTGCAACGTTGCCATCCACTGCAAGAGTTGGCAATTTCCAGTTGTTCCTCTATTCTTGTCTTACTCCTGGTAAATTAATTCTGAAGTGTGCCTGAATAGCATTAAGCACTAACTTCAGAATATCTTCCTTTTTTTTTTTTTACCCTTCAAACAAATACTTCTGGGGTTTCGAAGCATGAAATAAGCAATCTCCACCAAGAGTGCGGTATTTTTAGCTCCTCGAGGCATGTGATGAGGCCGCAGATTCTGTTGGGATCATCACTATCACAAATTTAAAATTGATTGAAGCAATAGGAGAGCTCCAGAAACACAAGCAACAGGGGCGGAGAGCGGGCTGGAATGAAGAATTTACGATCAGAGAGGCCGTGTGGGTTGAGTTTTGGATTAAGATCCTGGGAGATCTGGGTTCGCTCAGCCATGAAACACTCATAGCATGATCTTGGTCAAGTCACACTCTCTCGGCCTCAGAGGAAGAACAATTTCCACCTGTAATAAGTCACCTTAACTTTTAATCCTGTAGTAAGTACAGCTAAAGAAAGCACAGATGAGTACTAGTCATGCCCAGATTACCCATAAGGCCAACGAGGCCATGGCCTAGGGGCGCAAGCCGGGGGGGGGGGGGCACAGATCACGGACCAAAAAAACCTGGTCTGCGCCCCTCTTTCCCTCTTTCTCATGCCCCTCCTCACTCCTTCTCCCGGCAAAGTACCGGCAAAGTCTCTCGTGTGTGCAGGCCCTCTCTCTCTCTCACTTGCTCTCTCGCTCTCTCTCGCTCTCTCTCTCTCACTCTCTCTTGTGCTCTCTCTTGCACGCACGCTCTCTCTCACATGTGCGCTCTCTCTCGCGCTCTCTTGTGCACTCTCTCTCGCTCGCACACGCTCTCTCTCTCACTCTTTCTCTCTCTCGTGCGCACACGCTCTCTCTTGCTCTCTTGCTCTCTCTCTCTCTTGCACGCTCTCTCATGCACGCTTTCTCTCTCGCGCTCTCTCTCTCTTTCTTGTGTGCTCTCTCTCGCTATTTCTCTCGTGCTCTCTTTCTCTCTTGCTTTCTCTTGCGCGCGTGTGCTCTCTCTCGTGCTCTCTCTCTCTCTCTCGCTCTCTCTCTCGTGAGCGCCTTAGGAGTGAGTTTGCACCTGCTGCACTCTCCCCAAGCCTCCCGACTCCCGAGGAGACCTTCAGAGCACAGCGGAGCTTTCCCACCCGTGGGAATGGGGTCCTTGGTGGTGTCGGGAGGTTGGCTTAAAGGGGGCCGTTTCTCCCATGAATCTGGGTTTTTTCAAGGCGAAAGATATAGATGAATAGCAACCAACTTCTGAGGATATATGAATACACAATATACAAAGTAATAAGAACATGAGCGCACAATAATAACCATTGTCAATAAATGAAAAATTACGTACCATGCTGAGTAGAACCATGAGCATAACCCCATTCCTATTTAGGAGGGGTGACAATGGTTATTATTGTGCGCTCATGTTCTTATTACTTTGTATATTGTGTAATCATATATCCTCAGAAGTTGGTTGCTATTCATCTATATCAGTGTTTCTCAACCTGGGGGTCGGGACCCCTGGAGGGGTCATGAGGGGGTGTCAGAGGGGTCACCAAAGATCATCACAAAACACAGCATTTTCTGTTGATCATGGGGTGTGTGTGTGTGTGTGTGTGAAGTTTGGCCCAATTCTATCTTTGGTGGAGTTCAAAAGGCTCTTTGATTGTAGGTGAACTATAAATCCCAGCAACTACAACTCCCAAATGTCAAGTCTATTTTCCCCAATCTCCACCAGTGTTCACATTTGGGCATATTGATATTCATGCCAAGTTTAGTCGAGATCCATCATTGTTTTGAGTTGGCTACAACTCCAAAACTTAAGGTCAGTGCCCACCAAACCCTTCCAGTATTTTCTGTTGGCCATGGGAATTATGTGTCCCAAGTTTGGTTCAATTCCTCCATTGGTGTGGTTCAGAATGCTCTTTGATTGTAGGTGAACTATAAATCCCAGCAACTACAACTCCCAAATGACATTCTCTCCTTCCAATCCCACCAGTATTCAAATTTGGGCATATTGGGTATATGGGCCAAATTTGGTCCAGTGAATGAAAATACCTCCTGCATATCAGATATTTACATTACGCTTCATAACAATAGCAAAATCACAGTTGTGAAGTAGCATTGAAATAATTATATGATTGGGGGCCACTACAACATGAGGAACTGTAGTAAGGGGTCCCAGCATTAGGAAGGTTGAGAACCACTGATCTATATCTTTCGCCTTGAAAAAACCCAGATTCATGGGAGAAACGGACCCAATATGGCCTGGGGATTACCAGCATTAGTATACCGTCGGCGTCTTTCAACGGAGCATTCGCATTGAGGAAAACTACATCTCTTTCCTCCTCAACCGACTCCCGCTTAGGCACTTCAGACCTTTTCTTCCCCCCGATTGCGGGTTTACCTCCTCTGCCTAAATTCCTTTTTTGGATTACAAATATCCCAGCACCTTCTTGGATTTTAGCTGGGTTCCATTGTGGAAAGATACTCCTTGAACTTTGTCCTGGAACTTTGAACTGGCGGTAGGATTGGGAATTAATGTGTCGTGTGTGGATATATCTTTGTATGTAAATGAACATTATTATATATTTTGGTACTCACCATAATTACTAAATGTGATATATAGTATTTCTCCTTTGCACCTTTGTGTTTCTATCTCTCCAGAAGAGGACATGAGCAAAGGTTTGCCAAGCCAGCCCTTGGTCAAGCCATCTTCTAACACAGGACAGACTTTCCTTGGGTCTCATGCAGAAAGCCCAACATATCGGACAGTTGGGTAGCTCTGAGAAAACCCAGGCGCCTTCAAGCTAGTCAGCTAGCACCCAAGGAAATATAGGCCAGATGGAGAAACCAGATGCCCTGTGACGCAGCCAGAAGAAGAAAAAATCCTTCTAAATCGTACTTGTGTATTTTAATTGTATGTCAACCGGCAGGGATTGTCTGCTGTATGTGCAATGTAATCCGCTCTGAGTCCCCTTCGGGGTGAGAAGAGCGGAATATAAATAAAGTGTTTTGGCTGTTCGAGCAAGCATTCGCAGATGAACTTTAATTAGTCGAGATCAAAGGATTAGTATGACAACGAAACGGGAACTGATTTTTAAGATTGTGGAGCTGAGATTTGTATTTTGTAGTTTTAATTGTTAATTTATATGGTTTTATATGATTGTTTTTATCTTATTATGATGTGTTGTATGCAGGGGCGGTCCTACAAGATAAGCCAAGTAGGCGGCCGCCTAGGGCACCATCTGGGAAGGGGGCGCCATCCTGGCCGCATAGGGTGCCATCCTGGCCCTGCCGATGTTCCTCAGACAGTGCTGCAGCTGCCTGCTTTTTGATCCCGGCTTTGTGCACGCGCAGAGGTTTTCACGCAGGCGCAGTTGCTCTGGAGCTGAAGTTGAGCGCAGGAGCAACTGCACACGCGTGAAAACCTCCGCGCATGCCCAGTAGCTCCCTTGCGCAGAAGCCTGTAAGCAAAGCACTCCCTATCGGGCAGGCAGGGAATGCTTCCCCTCTCCCTTTGTCTCCGCCGTGACGTTTTGCAGGGAAGGAGAAAAGAATCAGTGAAGGAAGTGTAAGTGAAGGAATGAATGAAGGGCTTTCCTCCTCTGTGACCTCTTCTCTCCCTCCTTCCTTTCTTCGGCTCTATTTCTGTCTAGACCTGAGGGGCCTGAGGCTATGAGGAGTTGTGGGAGTTGGAGTCCAAAACACCTAGAGGGAGGGAGGGAGGGCGGGCCCAAGTTTGCCCAGGCCGCGCTGCCTGTATTCGACCTCATTTGAACATTTTGGCTGTTTTTCTATTTACATTTACATTGGGATCCTAATTTTGACTTATGGGAGACTCCTATGAATTATGAGTCGGGTGATAGGTGATATATTCTGATTTTGATGCATTTACATTGCATTTCTTGTTGATTATTATACAGTTCTGCTTAATATTGTCATACAATATAATACAAATACAATATAACAATAGAATAATGATATATTTTATATTACATGTAATATTACAAACAATATTGCAGTATAGTGGTATGGTACAAAATAGTAATATTTTATTTTACTTTATTTTGGGTTATTTGAGTTTTATAGGAGTAATGAAAATATTTAGTAGAGGATAATTTTATTTAAATAAATAATTTTATTATTTTATAATAATAATATAATAGAATGTTACATTATATTATCATGTCAATATATTATAATATAATTATATTGTAATGTAGTATAATATAATTATGATATAATATAGTATGAGTATGGTATAATATATTGTATATACATTGATACAATATATTACTACTAATGGTATTGTGATATTATAATTGTAAATTTGTTTTACATGGGGGGCGGCAAAATAATGTTTGGGGGGGCACCAAAATAATGTTCGCCTACCATTTTAGACCGCCCCTGGTTGTATGTGGGCACTTGCTGCCGCCTGTTCACCGCCTCGAGTTGCCTTCGGGCTGAGAGAGGCAGCATAGAAGCATAGCAAATAAATAAAAAAATATTCTCATTATTATTATTATAGTCCATGAGGTCACAAAGAGTCAGAAGTGACTGAACGAAAACAACAACAACAGATAAGTTTCTCAGAAGTACATTTAACAGATAGGGTTTTCAGAGGCAATGGTTGTCATCAACATCTTGGCGTTGATAAATCAGACCCAAGGGCTACTAAGATGCTAATTGCTCCTGAAATATTAAGGCGATATCGTTGATTTCCAGATTTATTGTGTTGAAAAAAGTCTTTTTCTAAGGAGACGAAAAAGGCAATTAACAGCCTAGCGGTTGCGAGCTAGTTTATGCTTACAGTGATGCTGTGACAATGGGATGCCTGAATGGAGGAAAGAAGGAAGGAGAGAGAGAGGGGAGAGAGGGAAGGAAAAGGAAGGACAGAAGGAAAGAATGGAAGAGGAAGGAAGGAACGAAGAGGGAGGGAAGAAGGTAGGGAGAGAGGAAGGAAAAAGAATGAAAGAAATAGGGAAAAAGAAAGGAAGAGAAAGGAAGGAACGAAGAGGGAGGAGGGTGCGGGGCAAAGGCGGACCTTGGTGTCGACATCGGCAAGGCAGTCCCTCTGGAAGGCATCAGAGAGGCAGCAGCTCTTGAGCTGGGCGTCCCCCGGGGGCAGCGAGGCCAGGTCCGCGGCGTCAGGGCCAGGTCCGCCTCTGCCGCCTCCCCCGAGGCGGAGGATGAAGAGGAAGACGAGGACAAGGTGCCGCCGCCGGGCTCCGCCATCCCCGGGGAAGAGGGCGCAGGGCCCCGAGAGCAGCGGGGGATGAGGAAGAGGCGGCGATGGCAGTGCGGAAGCGACAGTCGCGGCGCATTTGCATCACTCCTCCCTGCTGCATGCTGGGAAACCGAGGCCCGGGCTGCTCTGGAGAGCCGGATGCAATCATGAAAAGAGCCACATCTGGCTCCTGAGCCATAGGTTCCCTACCCCTGGTTTAGGGCTTTATCACTTAAAGTGGTGTCAAAGTGCACTAATCCTACAGTGCAGTGTTTCCCAACCAGTGTGCCGGGGCACACTAGTGTGCCGTGAGCGATCATCAGGTGTGCCTTGGGAAATTGGAACCTCCAGGAGGGGAGGGGGGAGAGTCTAGTGTGTTGAAGTATAAAAACCCTAAGAAACCTACCTCAATAAAGGCACAAAATTACAAACGCCCCCCCTCCCCACCCGTTGTCTACTTGGTTTCTCCCTCTCCATGCATTGGGAAGGCCCGCCTCCCTTTCCTCAAGTAGAGACCTCCTCTTGCCCCCCCCCCCTTCAGTCCAGCACCGGCCCCACCCCTCCCTCCCTCCTACTTGGTGCGTGCGAAACCGCTCTCAGCCTCACTCTGGCTCCCTGCCCGCTGCCTTCCTTCCTGCCTGCTTCACCAGCCCCGAGATGCCCATCCGGGCTGCCCCGCTGACCCCCGAGGAGCTGCACAGATGGTGAGTGAGGCTCCTGCTCTCCATGACCCCAATTCAAGCCTGGCGGGGAGGGAGGGGGCAACCTAAGTGAGAGGGAGACTGCTGGTCTTTCGAGGCCCCCCCTCCAGAAACTGTAACTCCCAAATGTCAAGGTCTATTTTCCCAAACTCCATCTGTGTTCACATTTGGGCATTTTGAGTATTCATGCCAAGTTTGGTCCTGATCCAACATTGTTTCAGTCCACAGTGCTCCTGGATATAGGTGAACTACAACTCCAAAACCCAAGGTCAATGCCCACCAAACTCTTATAGTATTTTCTCTTGGTTATGGGAGTTCTGTGTGGGAAGTTTGTGTCTTTCTGCCATTCCTGCCAGGATATCTATGTTGTGTTCATCGAAACAGGCCCAGGTTTGACCCTGAGTGTATAAATACATTTAAAAACATATTAACTATATGTATTACTGTGTTAGAGTGCCATTTTGTGTCATTTTGGTTGGTGGTGTGCCCCAGGATTTTGTAAATGTAAAAAATGTGCTGCGGCTCAAAAAAAGGTTGAAAAACATTGCTGTAGATCAGTCTTTCTCAACCAGTGTGCCGTGACAGACCTCCTGCTGTGCCGCGAGAAAAGCTCTCTGCCTCCCTTCCTCCCCCCCTCCTGCTGAACTCCTGCTGCTTGGGGGAGGAGGAAGGGCCGGGCAGTGGCGAAGAAAAAGAAGAAGGGACTGGGGCGCCGCCTCCTTCAGCCATTTCCCCAGCCAGCCTCCAATCCGCCATGACTCCCACCATGACTCTCGCCCCTCGCTCGCTGAAGCCGCGTGGAGGAGGAGCCCAGCCCACTGAAGCCCGTCCACCGCTCATGCTCCTCCTCTGTAAGAGAGCTGAAGCTGGGGGGAGAGGGCAGGGCATGGCACGGCCTGTAGGAGAGCTGAAGCTGGGGGGAGGGGACGGGGCATGGCGCTGCCTGGCTCTGCCCCCTCCCCTGGCTTCGGCACTCCCAGCAGCTGTTCCAACCTTGAGGGGACAGTGCCAAGCCAGCATTGTGCTGACTCTGGCACCGCTAGCTTGGCACTGCCCCCTCAAGGCTGGAGCAGCTGCTGGGAGAGGTGAAGCCGGGGGTAGGGGGTGGGGCATGGTGCAGCCTGGCTCTGCCCCCTTCCCAGCTTCGGCACTCCCAGCAGCTGTTCCAACCTTGAGGGGACAGTGCCAAGCCAGCATTGTGCTGGCTCTGGCACCGCTAGCTTGGCACTGCCCCCTCAAGGCTGGAGCAGCTGCTGGGAGAGGTGAAGCGGGGGTAGGGGGTGGGGCATGGTGCAGCCTGGCTCTGCCCCTTCCCAGCTCTGGCACTCCCAGCAGCTGTTCCAACCTTGAGGGGACAGTGCCAAGCCAGCATTGTGCTGGCTCTGGCACCGCTAGCTTGGCACTGCCCCTCAAGGCTGGAGCAGCTGCTGGGAGAGGTGAAGCCGGGATAGGGGTGGGGCATGGTGCAGCCTGGCTCTGCCCCCTTCCCAGCTTCGGCACTCCCAGCAGCTGCTCCCAGCAGGCCACCAACCCCCAGCTGTTCTTTACTGTGTCATTTTGTGTCATTTTTGTTGGTGGTGTGCCCCCGGATTTTTTAATGTTAAAAGTGTGCCGCGGCTCAAAAAAGGTTGGGAAACACTGCTGTAGATGAATGTTCATATGATAAATAGCCAATGATCTCAACATGAGGGCTTCAGCTGATAAATAGGGATGGAGCATGTACTTTTTTGCAGGGGGGGTGGGTGTCTTTCTAGCCTCTTTTATAGGTCTAAAAATAATTTCAAATACCACCAGATTGGAAAACAAAGAAAGGGAAAGCAGCCAGTTTGTGAAGTTTGGAAGGGAGGAATGGGACAGAGTACGAAGTGCTGAACAAACCGGCTCTTTTGTGTTTGTTCAGCTCTCATTAAACTTTCAAATTTCTCTCCTGACACCAGCGAAATTTGCAACTGGAATCAATGGAAGAGTTCCCTAACTCAGGGCTTTGTCTGAGTTGTCTTTTCCCCGGTCTCGATTCCCTTCCCGTTCTTCCTTGGCCACAATTTGTTTAATTTGAGCCCGCTTCCAAATAGGCCAAAACTCACCGGTGCATAACGGGAGTGTAATTCTCAACTTTGCAGGTTTTTGTCTATCAGAATATTCTGGGTTATAATTGATTTTTTCTTTCCTTGTGCGGTAATTACTTCTGCAAGGCCTAATTTGCAAAATTGAAAGCAACGGAGGAGAACTGGGTTGCTCATAAGGCATTTAGGCATCGTTTCGCCTTGGGTCCTTCGCTTGCTTTTGTTTTCTTCAAGAGGCGAAAAACCGAAACCTTCACTCAAGGTTTGTTTATTTGTAGAAGTAATAGAGCTGCTTGCTATACAGAAATCAGAGAAGCGAGTATTACAACCAGAGACAAGAAGGTGAATGTTTAATTGGTTTTTAGAACTTGAGAACTGATCTGTCCCTTGGATAGCTCCTTTAAAGTTCGGACTGAAACACAGAACAGATACATCTGCTTTTTCGTTGCATGATTTCTGCTACTGCGAGAACTGTGGGTTTGGAAGCCCGGCATATCTAGCTAATCCAGAAAGCCAATTGAGACACAGATGGGTTGAAGGCAAAAACAAAGGTTTCTTCTCGATGGCTAAAGAGAATGTCGGCAGAGAAGACACACTAAAGCAGGGGTGCTCACACTTTTTCAGCATGGGAGCTACCATATGAAGAACCAAGTTTAAAAGATCACCTGGTGCGTGCGCGCATGCGCGCGCACCCACTCCTGCTGGGCTTCTTTCTTTCTCAGAAATGTAAACAATGGGACAAGCAAAAATACACCCAAGCACCCCTTTCTCCCTCCCTCCCTGGCATATTTACACAGATATTACCAGGCAGAAAGTAAACAGAGAGACCTGGTAGCTGCAAAGCCATTTGTTTCTCAGAGTTCCTTCTCCCACCCTGACATCATTCCACAGATATAAACAAGCAGAATGAAAGCAGACAGACCTTGAAGCTGCAAGGCTATTCAATGCTGATCAATGTGGCCAATGGAACATTCAAAAATGCATCCAGACAAGAGTTCCTTCTCCCACCCTGGCATCATTCCACAGATATTATCAGGCAGAATGAAAGCAGACAGACCTTGAAGCTGTAAGGCTATTCAATGCTGATCAATGTGGCCAATGGGACATTAAAAATGCATCCAGACAAGAGTTCCTTCTCCCACCCTGACATCATTCCACAGATATTATCAGGCAGAATGAAAGCAGACATACCTTGAAGATGCAAGGCCATTCATTGCTGATCAATGTGGCCAATGGAACATTCAAAAATGCATCCAGACAAGAGTTCCTTTTACCACCCTGACATCATTCCACAGATATAAACAAGCAAAATGAAAGCACACAGACCTTTCAGCTGCAAGGCCATTCATTGCTGATCAATGTGGCCATCCCTCTCAGCCGCTTAATTCTGAGCTCCACCAACTATTGAACTGAACCAAACTTGGCATACAGGCCAACAGAAAATACTAGAGGGGATTGGAGGATTTATAAATGATGATGGGATTTGCAATACCTTCAATCACTTCAGCTCTGGGAGAGGCCTCCTTCCTGGGTCCTAGATGAGTGCAGGCACAGCTTTCAGGAGAGCGCAGCATCCATCGCCTGGTGCAGCCAGGGCATCCGAGCCACAAGGCTGCTCCTCCAGGCAAGCAGCACCCCGGGCTGGAAAGAGCGCGCGGGGGGGGGGGGAAGGCTGGTGCATGCTGAACGCTCCCTCTCCACGCCCCTGGGCGCCACGGTGCCAGTCCAAGGAAAGGGCACACATCCGGGGCCAATGCAGGGAGAGAGCGCTCTCTCCCTGCTTTGGCCCTCTTCCTTCCTGTTCCAATTCTCCCCCGCGTTTAGCCAGGGCACGGGGAAAGGGAGCCCTCTTTCTCCGTGCCCTGGCTAAACACAGAGGAGAGTTGGAACAGGAAGGAAGAGGGCCAAAGCTGGGAGAGAGAGAGCTCTCCCTGCACTGGCCCTCTTCACCCCAATTCTCCTCCGCGTTTAGCCAGGGCACGGGGAAAGGGAGCCCTCTTTCCCCGCGCCCTGGCTATACGCCGAGGAGAGTTGGAACACGAAGAAAGAGGGCCAATGTGCTCTCCCTGCATTGACCTTCTTCCTCTTTGTCTAAACACACTCAATGTCGTGACAGAGTAAACATGGAATAAACACAGTGAGACTATGGCAAATTCAAAATATTGCCATACGTTACTATTAAGGAGAGAAACATGGTGGATCGTCACCCTCGAAAGCGAGTTTCCGAGCGGCCTAAACGAGCCCCTCCCCCTCAACGCCCTCCTTGCGTGAGACGCCCATTTCAGATCAGCATTATTTAACCCGCAACACCGGAGCCAGGGCCACCCTTGGGGTCCTCGGGAGCACGGTGTATATGAATTTCTTCCTCCACCAGATGGTATGTCTCAAACTCATGATTGTATGCCTAGCCAACCAGCTGTACGTGCAGAACTTAGACTGAATGTGTATTATTATTGTTTTGATTGCAGTATATGATTCCAGTGATGCTGCGCATCATGCCATTTTATGTTGCCGCTTGAGAAAGCCCATAGGGCGAAATGGATCGGGCCTCGCACATCGACCATTGCGGCCCCTTCAGCGTTCCCAGCTATTGATGCCTTTTGGACGTTTGCAACTACCATATTATAATTTGGACTACAGTTGAGAGACCGCATTGTCCTACGTGGACCCTGTGTATTGGGGATATTGGCACCAGGGAGTGATATTGCCATTCAGGCCTATATTTTTGTTACATTGCATCCCCTCCCCGGCCTATTCCCCACACCTGTATAACTCTACTGCTGTTTCCATAGCCTTTATGTTGATTCATGTTGCAGAGTCTGTATAACATGCCAGATGATTTCTAATGAACTATTTCCATTGTATTTTGTTTATTGCTTGCTAACCCTATCGGGTACAATTATACTCATTGTATAATATTCAATATTTTGAATTTGCCATAGTCTCACTGTGTTTATTCCTTCTTCCTCTTTGCCCCATCCACACAGCACATCTTCCACTGCCTCTGGAACTCAGCGGAAGGAGGGAGGGAGGAGGAATGCAGCAGAGGAAAGGAGGGAGCGGGCGTGGATGGCGCGCTGCGTGGCTGGCACTCCATCCAGCGATCAACCTGCCTAGGCCCGAAGATCACTTGGATGAGGCCTGAAGATCGACTGGTAGATCGCGATCGACCTCTTGAGCAGCCCTGCTCTAAAGTATAGACATATCACAGTTGTGAATACAGAGCATTTTTATTTCATTTGAAATCCATTCAAGAAATGCATACAAGCTTCTAGTTGGTTTAAAAGCTGTCAGTCCACAATCTGTGTCCTGAGGGGGGCAGGAGTTCGCCGGACATCTTTTTTGGTTGACTCCTTGTGTGGTGGGAAAATTAATAAACGGCCATTGGAGCATTTGAAGTGTCAGTCGGTTTCATGGTCTGCCTCTAGGAGGAGTGCAATCAGAAAGGAATGTGGTGCAATACCAGGTAACGGGTCCGTGATGAGCTTAATAGTCTACTTTCAGTGAACGAATAGGGTTAGTCCAATGTACGCAATAGATATTTGTTTTCTGCTGCCCTGGAGATTAGGATGCAGAACAATGGTTTCAAACTACAGTAAAGGAGATTCCACCTGACTGACTGACTGACTGACTTTATTATTTCTGAGTCGCCCTCCACGTTAGTGCTCCGGGCGACTTACACACAACAAATTCCAAATTCCACAATTAAAATAGAGTATTTAAAACTAGATTAAAATATTCAGTGTTTAAATGCAGGGGCCAGGCTCGGTATTTGAGTTCCTGGTTCTGCATTAACCATGGGCTTTCCTAAATAGCCAGGTCTTCAGAGCGGTCAGGAACTGGGGCAGGTCGAGGGAGGCTCTCTGGTCCGGTGGCATCGAGTTCCAAAGAACGGGGGCCACAACGGAGAACGATCTCCGTCTCGTGGTCTCCAGGTGGGCCTCTTTCAAGCCTGGTACGTGAAGAAGGTTCTTGTTTGCTGGCCGCGGGGTCCTTGAGTAAGCAGGCATCAACAAGCGGTCTTTTAGGTATGTTGGGCCCCGGCCCCGTAGGGCTTTGAAAGCCAAGGTCAAGGTCTTGTGTAAGGCTCTATACTCAATGGGCAGCCAGTGCAGGCGCTGCAGAGATGGTGTAATGTGGCATCTCATCGATGTTCCTGTGAGAAGCCTGGCGGCCGCGTTCTACACAATCTGGAGCCTGCGGGTTAGTGACCGGGGTAGACCTACATACAAAGCGTTACAGTAATCCAGCCTTGATGTAACAGTGGCATGGATTACTGTAGCTAGCGCTTCCGTCGGAAGATAGGGCGCCAATTGTCTCGCTTGGCGCATGTGGAAGAAGGCCCTTTTGCTCGTGGAGACAACCTGGGCCTCCATCGAACATGAGGACGAACTTCCTAATGGTGAGAACTGTTCAGCAGTGGAACTCTCTGCCCTGGAGTGTGGTGGAGGCTCCTTCTTTGGAGGTTTTTAAGCAGAGGATGGATGGCCATCTGTCAGGGGTGCTTCTTGGCAGAGAGTTGGACTGGATGGCCCACGAGGTCTCTTCCAAGTTTATGATTCTATGATTCTATGATGACCATTTCAATAGGTGAAGCTGACTCGGGACATGGGGGACACCTGCCTGGACCCCTGGCCATTGACCTGTGGGGTCCCGCAAGGATCTGTTTCCCCCCCCCCCCCATGCTATTCAACATCTACATGAAACCGCAGGAGAGGTCATCCGGAGTTTTGGAGCACAGTGCTACCTCTACACAGATGACACCCAACTCCACTACTCTTTTCCACCTGAATCCAAGGAAGCCCCTCAGATGCTGGACCAGTGCCTGACCGCTATGGTGGACTGGATGAGGAAGAACAAACTGAAGATTAATCCCGACAAGACAGAGGTTCTCCAGGTCAGTTGCTCGCCTGACCGGCGTATTGAGTGGCAACCTGTGCTGGATGGGGTTGCACTCCCCCTGAAGTCACAGGTCCGCAGCTTGGGGGTCCTCCTGGACTCAGCGCTGACACTTGATGCTCAGTTGCTGATTACAACGCATGTGCAATTCCTGATACCGGGTGGGAGCTAAGTGCCTCAAGTCCCGGCATCGGGGAGGAGACTCCTCCCCCCATGGCTGCATCCATAGTGCCTGCCGAGAGGGAAACTCCTGTGGCGGACCTAGTGGGGCCACACCGGGAGAGCTGGATGCGGGGCCCTACGGGGGACGAGCGGATGAACGGATGTGGGGGGGGGGTTGCGGTAGAGGTTGGCTTAAAGGGGGCGTAATTCCAAAGTGTGGCCTAGGGCGCAAAAAGGTGTTAATCCAGGCCTGTCCGACCCCCAGGTAGATGCAACTTAGATCAGTGTTTCCCAACCTTTTTTGAGCCGTGGCACACTTTTAACATTAAAAAAATTGGGGGCACACCACCAACCAAAATGACACAAAATGACACTCTAACACAGTAAAGAACGCCTGGGGGATGGTGAGCTGCTGGGAGCAGCTGCTGGGAGTGCCGAAGCCAGGGGAGGAGCCAGGCCACACAATGCCCCTCCCCCTCCCCTGGGTTCAGTTCTCCCGCAGCTTCGCCACCCTTGCGGGGGCAGTCCCACCCCCGCATGGGGCTGGCTCTGCCACCGCTGGCTTGGCACTGCCCTCAAGGCTGGCGAAGCTGTGAGGGTGCTTAAGCTGGGGGAGGGGGCGGAGCCAGGCCACGCCATGCCCTGCCCCTCCCCCCGGCTTCAGTTCTCCCACAGCTTCACCAGCTTTGAGGGGCAAGCCAGCATTGTGCTGGCTCTGCCATCGCTGGCTTGGCACTGCCCCCTCAAGGCTGCCGAAGCATGAGCGGTGGACGGGCTTCAGTAGGCGGGGCTCCTCCGCAAGGCTTCAACAAGCAAGGGGTGAGAGTCATGGCAGATTGAAGGCTGGTTGGGGAAACAGCCGAAGGAGGCGGTGCCCCAGTCCCGTCTTCTTTTTTTCTTTGCGTCGCCCATCCCTTCCTCCTCCTCTCCCACGCAGCAGGAGTTCGGCAGGAGGAGGGGGGGCAGGAAGGGGGCAGAGAGTTTTTCTCGCGGCACACCTGATGATCGCTCACGGCACACTAGTGTGCCACGGCACACTGGTTGAGAAACACTGACTTAGATGATCTGACATGCAGAATATTTTTTTTAAATTCTGTATACACTTTCTCTGCACCAAAAAATTCTTGAACTCCCATTCCCCAAATATGCAAACCAGTATAGTCACTGGAAATTATACTTTTTCAAAGTCGTGTGTGTGTATGTGTGTGTGTGTGTGTGTGTGTGTGTGTGAGTGTGTTCTGGCCTTCCACCAAAACCACACATTACCTAACACAGTGTTTTCCAACCTTTTTTGAGCCGCGGCACATTTTTTACATTTACAAAATCCTGGGGCACACCACCAACCAAAATGACACAAAATGACACTCTAACACAGTAATACGTATAGTTAATATGTTTTTAAATGTATTTATACACTCCATGTGAAACCTGGGCCTGTTTCGATGAACACAACATAGATATCCTGGCAGGAATGGCAGAAAGACACACACGAAGGTCTTGCTCAACAGCTGGGAGTTATAGTTTACCCGCAATCAAAGAGCATTCTGAACTCCACCAATGATGGAATGGAATCAAACTTCCCACACAGAACTACCATAACTAAGAGAAAATACTATAAGAGTTTGGTGGGTATTGACCTTGAGTTTTGGAGTTGTAGTTCACCTATATCCAGAGAGCACTGTGGAGGGGAGGGAAGAAGACGTGGGGCGAGTCTGCGCAGTAGCACCCGCACGGGTCATGTCTTCCTCCCTTCCTCCCTCTCGCAGAAGCGGCAGCGTGAGCAAAGCGAGGAAAGCGAGCAGAGCGAGGCAGGGAAGAAGGGAGCCCGAGTGGAGAAGAAAAAGTGTTCGGCAGAAGGGGGAAGAAAGGGTATTGGAGGTTCCAATTTCTCACGGCACACCTGATTATGGTTCACGGTACACTAGTGTGCCACGGCACACTGGTTGGGAAACACTGGCCTAACAGACCACTATTCATTTCCTCAACCCAATCTTAAATTGGCGCAGCACATGTTGTCCGCTAGCGAAGGCTGCAAGGAAGCGCCGGATTGATTTGCTGTAATCTGATCTGAAAAGCATCTCAGCAAAATGTAGCGCTTGCTAAGAACAAACCAAAATGGGAAAAACAAAGCCAAAGGAAGGAATGGGAGGGGGGCAAGCCCCCTTAAAACCAAAATAGCAACCTTCTTCAAAGGGATGTCAGACTTCACCGCACTTTGCTGGAAAAGGTTTCCTGTTCTGCTAGAGACGAAAGTCATCATCCAAAGAGAGAAAACATCCAAGAAAGCCATGTGGAAAATCAATAGTATCAAAGGACAGTCACCCCCAAAACTCTGAGGCACAGAGTTCCCCTTTAGGGTCCCTATAGGTCTGAACAATTGGAGTCAAAATATGCCGAGCACTTCTGACTTTCCTTTCATCTTTGAGCATTTAAACAGCTCAATGTTATTTCACCTTGAGTCCAGTTGCATCATTATTTTATTTATTTATTTATTTATTTATTTATTTATTTATTTATTTATTTATTTATTATTTCGATTTCTATACCGCTTGGCATGAAATACGACGTTACTATTCAGCACTACAGTGGGTTAGATTGAACCAGAGATGTTACAATACTTTAGAACAGTGAAAATGCTTGACGGAAAAGAACCGTTTTGCATGCCCTCCGAAATGAGGATAGTTCTCTAGTTCCTCGACCTTCGTCAGGGAAAGCATTCCACAATGTCGGTGCCACCACCGAAAAAGCTCGCTGCCTGGTGGAAGACAGATGATATGACCGAACAGAGGGGACGTTGAGGAGATTTTGTTCTTCAGATCGAAGCGGTCTCTGGGGAACATATGGGGAGAGGCCGTCCCTCAGGTACACAGGCCCTAGACCAGGGTGCCCATACTTTTTCAGCATGCGAGCTACTTATAATAAGTCAGAAAGATCTACCTACCTTCTCAAGGCTGGAGAGGGGCGTGGCTTGGCATGGCCTGGCTCCGCCCCCTCTGGGTTCAGCTCTACCAGCAGCTTCTCCAGGCTTGAGGAGGACAGGGCCAAGCCAGCTTTGTGCTAGCTCTATCACCACTGGCTTGGCACTGCCATTTCAAGCCTGGAGAAGCTGCTGGTAGAGCGGAAGCCACAAGGGCGGAGCCAGGCTGCGCCAAGCTCCACCCCTCCTTCTGGCTTTGGAGCTCCCAGCAGCTTCTCCAGGGTTGTGGATGGAAATGCCAAGCCAGCCTTGTGCTAGCTATGTCACCACTGGCTTGGCATTGCCATCCTCAAGCCTGGAGAAGCTGCTGGTAGAGCGGAAGCCACAGGGGGCGGAGCCAGGCTGCAGCAAGCCCCGCCCCCGCCCCGCTGGCTTTGGAGCTCCCAGCAGCTTCTCCAGGCTTGAGGATGGCAATGCCAAGCCAGTGGTGACATAGCTAGAACAAGGCTGGCTTGGCTCTGCCTCCTCAAGGCTGGAGCAGCTGCTGGGAGTGCCAAAGTTGGGGAGGGGGCGGGGCTTGCTGTGGCCTGGCTCCGCCCCCTCTGAGAAGTACCCCATCTGAATGGGATCAACCTCCTTCGGTCCCGGGATTGACTTCCTGGGCAGCCCTGCCTTAGACCATACAAGACCTTAAAGGTTAATACCAGCACTTTGAAGACAATCCGGTACTCAATTGGTAGGCAGTGCAGTTGCTGCAGGATAGGTGTAATGTGACATTTCACTGGAGCTCCAGCGAGTAGTCGAGCTGCTGCATTCTGCACTAGCTTGAGTTTCCGGATCACCGTCAAAGGAAGGCCAATGTAGAGGGCGTTACAGTAGTCTAATCTCGAGATGACTGTCGCCTGGATTACCATAGCAAGGTTGCTCCTGGACAGGTAAGGTGCCAGCCGCCTAGCCTGCCACAGATGGAAAAACAGGTTTTGCTGACAGTAGAGACTTGAGCCTCCATATTCAGCAACGGGTCTAATTGGACCCCCAGACTTTTTAGTAACGATGATGGGCGTAGTGCCTCACCATCCAGGGTAGGCAGCCGGCATTCTCCCCACCTGAGCCAACGATAGGATCTCCGTCTTCAATGGGTTCACCTTCGACCGGCTGGACCGTAGCCATCCAGTCACGGCCTCCAGGCACAGATGGAAAGAATTGGGTACGGAGTCTGGTCGGCCTTCCATCTTCAGCACTAGCTGGGTGTCATCAGCGTACCGATGGCACTCCAGACCAAAGCTACGGACCAGTCGGTCCAGTGGACGCATATAGATGTTAAATAATAGAGGAGAGAGGACTGCTCCCTGAGGGACCCAACGATTCAATGGGAGCCTCTCAGAAACCACTTATCCCATCACCACCCGCTGGCCCTGATCTCGGAGGAAGGAAGATACCCACTTAAGGGCCGTCCCCCTCACCCCCGAGTTGGTTAGGCCAATGTTTCCCAACCAGTGTGCCGGGGCACACTAGTGTGCCGTGAGCGATCATCAGGTGTGCCGTGGGAAATTGGAGCCTCCAGGAGGGGAGGGGGGAGAGTCTAGTGCGTTGAAGTATAAAAACCTTAAGAAACCTACCTCTATAAAGGCACAAAATTACAAACACCCCCCTCCCTACCTGTTGTCTACTTGGTCTCTCCCTCTCCATGCATTGGGAAGACCCGCCTCCCTTTCCCCAAGTAGAGACCTCCTCTTGCCTTCTGGGGGTTCTGTGTGGAAGTTTGGCCCAGTTCTATCATTGGTGGGGTTCAGAATGCTCTTGGATTGTAGGGAACTATAAATCCCAGCAACTACAACTCCCAAATGTCAAGGTCTATTTCCCCTGAACTCCATCTGTGTTCATATTTGGGCATATTGAGTATTCATGCCAAGTTTGGTCCTGATCCAACATTGGTTGAGTCCACAGTGCTCTCTGGATATAGGTGAACTACAACTCCAAAACTCAAGGTCAACGCCCACCAAACTCTTATAGCATTTTCTCTTGGTTATGGAGTTCTGTGGGAAGTTTGTGTCTTTCTGCCATCCCTTCCAGGATATCTATGTTGTGTACATCGAAACAGGCCCAAGTTTCACACTGAGTGTATAAATACATTTAAAAACATATTAACTATATGTATGACTGTGTTAGAGTGTCATTTGTGTCATTTTGGTTGGTGGTGTGCCCCAGGATTTTTGTAAATGTAAAAAGTGTGTCGCGCTCAAAAAGGTTGGGAAACACTGGCTTAGGGCGGTGAATCAATAATGCGTGATCTACTGTATCGTCCGCTGCCGTGAGGTCCAATAACACGAGCAGCGCTGATCCTCCTTGGTCCAACTGACAGCGTAGCTGGTCTGTGATGGAGACTAACACCGTCTCCGTCCCATGCCCCGCACGGAAGCCAGACTGAAGGGGTCGAGACCGGCCATGCCATTTAAGAACTGCTGCAACTGTCCTGCTACTGCCCTCTCAATTACTTTGCCCAGAAACGATAGAAAAGGACAGTCACCCCCAAAACTCTGAGGCACAGAGTTCCCCTTTAGGGTCCCTATAGGTCTGAACAATTGGAGTCAAAATATGCCGAGCACTTCTGACTTTCCTTTCATCTTTGAGCATTTAAACAGCTCAATGTTCTTTCACCTTGAGTCCAGTTGCATCATTATTTTATTTATTTATTTATTTATTTATTTATTTATTTATTTATTTATTTATTTATTATTTCGATTTCTATACCGCTCGACATGAAATACGACGTTATTTATTCAGCACTACAGTGGATTAGATTGAACCAGAGATGTTACAATACTTTAGAACAGTGAAAATGCTTGACGGAAAAGAACCGTTTTGCATGCCCTCCGAAATGAGGATAGTTCTCTAGTTCCTCGAACCGTCAGGGAAAGCATTCCACAATGTCGGTGCCACCACCGAAAAAGCTCACTGCCTGGTGTAAGACAGATGTAATGTCTGGACAGAGGGGACGTTGAGAAGTTTATGTTCTTCAGATCTCTGGGGAACATATAGGGAGAGGCCGTCCCTCAGGTACACAGGCCCTAGACCAGGGTGCCCATACTTTTTTCAGCATGCGAGCTACTTATAATAAGTCAGAAAGATCTACCTACCTTCTCAAGGCTGAGAGGGGCGTGGCTTGGCATGGCCTGGCTCCGCCCCTCTGTTCAGCTCTACCAGCAGCTTCTCCAGGCTTGAGGATGGCAGTGCCAAGCCAGCCTTGTGCTAGCTATGCCACCACTGGCTTGGCACTGCCATCCTCAAGCCTGGAGAAGCTGCTGGTAGAGCGAGCCCTGGGCGGAGCCAGGCTGCGCCAAGCTCCACCCCTCCCTTCTGGCTTGGGCTCCCAGCAGCTTCTCCAGGTTTGTGGATGGCAATGCCAAGCCAGCCTTGTGCTAGCTATGCCACCACTGGCTTGGCACTGCCATCCTCAAGCCTGGAGAAGCTGCTGGTAGAGCGGAAGCCACAGGGGCGGAGCCAGGCTGCGCCAAGCTCCGCCCCCCTCCCTTCTGGCTTTGGAGCTCCCAGCAGCTTCTCCAGGCTTGAGGATGGCAATGCCAAGCCAGTGGTGACATAGCTAGAACAAGGCTGGCTTGGCCCTGCCCTCCTCAAGGCTGGAGCAGCTGCTGGGAGTGCCAAAGTTGGGGAGGGCGGGGCTTGCTGTGGCCTGGCTCCGCCCCTCTGAGAAGTACCCCATCTGAATGGGATCAACCTCCTTCGGTCCCGGGATTGACTTCCTGGGCAGCCCTGCCTTAGACCATACAAGACCTTAAAGGTTAATACCAGCACTTTGAAGACAATCCGGTACTCAATTGGTAGGCAGTGCAGTTGCTGCAGGATAGGTGTAATGTGACATTTCACTGGAGCTCCAGCGAGTAGTCGAGCTGCTGCATTCTGCACTAGCTTGAGTTTCCGGATCACCGTCAAAGGAAGGCCAATGTAGAGGGCGTTACAGTAGTCTAATCTCGAGATGACTGTCGCCTGGATTACCATAGCAAGGTTGCTCCTGACAGGTAAGGTGCCAGCCGCCTAGCCTGCCACAGATGGAAAAACAGGTTTTGCTGACAGTAGAGACTTGAGCCTCCATATTCAGCAACGGGTCTAATTGGACCCCCAGACTTTTTAGTAACGATGATGGGCGTAGTGCCTCACCATCCAGGGTAGGCAGCCGGCATTCTCCCCCACCTGAGCCAACGATAGGATCTCCGTCTTCAATGGGTTCACCTTCGACCGGCTGGACCGTAGCCATCCAGTCACGGCCTCCAGGCACAGATGGAAAGAATTGGGTACGGAGTCTGGTCGGCCTTCCATCTTCAGCACTAGCTGGGTGTCATCAGCGTACCGATGGCACTCCAGACCAAAGCTACGGACCAGTCGGTCCAGTGGACGATATAGATGTTAAATAATAGAGGAGAGAGGACTGCTCCTGAGGGACCCAACGATTCAATGGGAGCCTCTCAGAAACCACTTATCCCATCACCACCCGCTGGCCCTGATCTCGGAGGAAGGAAGATACCCACTTAAGGGCCGTCCCTCACCCCCCGAGTTGGTTAGGCCAATGTTTCCCAACCAGTGTGCCGGGGGCACACTAGTGCCGTGAGCGATCATCAGGTGTACCATGGGAAAATGGAACCTCCAGGAGGGAAGGGGGGAGAGTCTAGTGTGTTGAAGTATAAAAACCCTAAGAAACCTACCTCGATAAAGGCACAAAATTACAAACACCCCCCTCCCTACCTGTTGTCTACTTGGTCTCTCCCTCTCCATGCATTGGGAAGACCCGCCTCCCTTTCCCCAAGTAGAGACCTCCTCTTGCCTTCTGGGGGTTCTGTGTGGGAAGTTTGGCCCAGTTCTATCATTGGTGGGGTTCAGAATGCTCTTGGATTGTAGGGGAACTATAAATCCCAGCAACTACAACTCCCAAATGTCAAGGTCTATTTCCCCTGAACTCCATCTGTGTTCATATTTGGGCATATTGAGTATTCATGCCAAGTTTGGTCCTGATCCAACATTGGTTGAGTCCACAGTGCTCTCTGGATATAGGTGAACTACAACTCCAAAAACTCAAGGTCAACGCCCACCAAACTCTTATAGCATTTTCTCTTGGTTATGGGAGTTCTGCGTGGGAAGTTTGTGTCTTTCTGCCATCCCTTCCAGGATATCTATGTTGTGTACATCGAAACAGGCCCAAGTTTCACACTGAGTGTATAAATACATTTAAAAACATATTAACTATATGTATGACTGTGTTAGAGTGTCATTTTGTGTCATTTTGGTTGGTGGTGTGCCCCAGGATTTTGTAAATGTAAAAAGTGTGTCGCGGCTCAAAAAAGGTTGGGAAACACTGGCTTAGGCGGTGAATCAATAATGCGTGATCTACTGTATCAAAAGCTGCCGTGAGGTCCAATAACACGAGCAGCGCTGATCCTCCTTGGTCCAACTGACAGCGTAGCTGGTCTGTGATGGAGACTAACACCGTCTCCGTCCCATGCCCCGCACGGAAGCCAGACTGGAAGGGGTCGAGACCGGCCATGCCATTTAAGAACTGCTGCAACTGTCCTGCTACTGCCCTCTCAATTACTTTGCCCAGAAACGATAGATTCGAAATCAAGCATTGCTTGGTTGCATCATTTATTTATCTATTTATTTTCTTTATAACCCGCCCTTCTCTGCCCCCGAAGGGGGACTCAAGGCGGCTGACAAAAGGCAACAATTCAATGCCACATATACAGTTGATAAAAACAAACAAATACAACATAAATATGTTAAAATAGATTAAACCAATTAAATATCAATGATTAAAAACACATAATCTGAGTTCCGTATTCATAAGTTGTCCAAGCCAGTCCGCAGTCCATTTCCATAACCTTGTCATCATTTTATTGTCCGCCTGCTGCCCAATATCTAGCCAAATAGTCGGGGAGTGATCCTGGACTCGTCGCTGAGCCTGCAATCCCAGGTCTCGGTGGTGGCCAGGAGAGCTTTTGCACAGCTCAGGCTTGTGCGCCAGCTGCGCCCGTATCTTGGGAAGTCGGACTTGGCCACGGTGGTCCACGCTCTGGTTACATCCCGTATAGACTACTGCAACGCTCTCTACATGGGGTTGCCTATGAAGACTGTCTGGAAGCTGCAATTAGTGCAGCACGCAGCAGCCAGACTACTAACGGGAGCGGGGTACAGGGAGCGCACAACTCCTCTGTTGCGCCAGCTCCACTGACTGCCAATTAGCTTCCGAGCACAATTCAAAGTGTCAGAGGCTCAACTTTACAATAAGTCCAGGACCCACACTCAGGACGTTTCTGGTAATGGTCATCCATTTATTTAAGAGGACATCACGACTTTTGATGCCAAAGATGGCTACACAGTGAAACAAACACAACTTATATAGGAATCACACTCCCATCCCCTGTCAATCAAACCCTTTCGTTGCCACCCCCCTGCTACTGACGGGAAAGTAGCCACTGGCCTTCGTTCCCAGGCCTGCACAGACATGTTTACAGCTCTGCACCTGGGCTATGTGCTGGCACAGTGACCAAGGTCACAGCAAGCCCCGCTGTGAGCTTTTGGCACCTGACATCAAAGTGCTGGTTTTAACCTACAAAACCCGGCCTATACGGTCCCGGCCCAGTTTACCTGTCCGAACATATTCTCCCCTATGAACCGTCAAGAGTGCTAAGATCGTCTGGAGAGGCCCTGCTCTCGGTCCCACCAGCTTCGCAGGCGCGTCTGGTGGGGACGAGGGACAGGGCCTTTTCTGTGGTGGCCCCCCGGCTGTGGAATTCCCTCCCAAATGAAATTAGATCCACCCCCTCCCTCCTGACATTTAGGAAGCGGGTGTAAAAACGTGGCTGTGCAATGAGGGCTTCGCAGAATGAAGGAGGAGATCGCGAAGCGACTAAAGTCGCCAACCACTTGATACGGACCGAATATATGGGTTAACTTGGACTTGATTTTACTTTGGCGAAAGGCTTTTAAAATGTATTTATTGTATGTGTACTTGATAATTTTATTGTAAATGTATGATGTTTTTAGATTTTAAATGTTAGCATTGAATACTTGCTGTTTGGAGGTGAGAAGGCCGGGGTAGAAAAGTTTTAAATAAATAAATAAATCTCTCTATATAAGAAAGTATGTATGTATGTTTGTATGTTTGTTTGTATGTGCCAGCGTCCTGATTGGCTCCCGGCTTCTAAAATCCCACCTTCTACATTCAAACATCATGATTGGTTGCCACAGAGGCAGAATTTGCGAAACCCCCTCTGATTGGCCACCATTGCCTCATTGCTAAACCGCCTCTGATTGGACACCAGTTCCTCAAACACTATGATTGGTTGGCACAGAGTCAGCATTGGCTACACCGGCTCTGATTGGCCACCATTCCTCCTTCCCTATTCTCAAACCTCTCGCAGACAGTACTTTGCAAACAGGCTTCCTTTTGGCCTCGCCCTCCACACACAGCAGCACTTCCTCCACTTCGTTCTCCAGGCTAGGCCTCAGCCTGATTTCTTGGGGGAGGGCAGACCATGGATGATGGGACTTGCAGTATTTTCACTAATTCCATGATACCACTGCAACTCCTTATAATGAGGAATCAAGACCAAACTTGACACACAGAGCCTCCATGGCCCACTCCACATCCTCCTGCAGTTCGGACGAGCACCGACCACACATGATGGGACTTGCAGTACCTTCTCCAATTTCATGAGACCACGCGTACTCCCAATTCGGATGGATCTCACCCAAACATGGCACTCAGAGCCCTCATGACCCACACTACATTCCGGTACTGTTTCGAGGGGAATGAACCATGAATGATGGGACTCGCAGTACCTTCACTAATTTCCAGAAACCACTGCGAGCCACATAAACGTCTGATAAGGACTAGCCTTGCCACACAATGCCTTTCTCAAATGACCCGGGCACCGCCAGGTCCCCAAGCTAGTTAGTAAATAAATAAATATCATTAGCCAAAGGTTGTCACCAGCTCTGTCCTAGTTGCTTGCCCGAATTGCCAGATCACCGTCTCCCAAAGCAGTGACTAAACCCCCAACTCAAGAACAGAAAACGGAAAGTTGGTGGACAGGGAAAGAGATTTAAACATGGACTGAAAGCTAATATTAAAAACTGTGGCATAGATATCAAGAATTGGGAAGCTATGGCCTTTGAACACTCTAACAAACTGGAAGTCAGCTGTTGTGGTACAGAGACGGCTGTGGCTGAGTCCAGGAGTTAAAAGATAACAAAAGTTTATTTGAACAACAAATGGGTGTTGGAAGAACAAAAAATAGCCTATCATCGGCTGTACAAAAAGCCCCAATAACCCCAGGGAACCCCAAAACCAAAAATGCTAAGAAAAGAACTCAAAAACAAACAGCAGACGTCCTTCTGCGACGTTCAATCAAAGGGATGCCCAAAAGGCGTGGTCCAAACAATCCAGAGATCATAGGGCAGGAAACAAACACACAGGAAAGGAGGAGACGTTCCAGAGTCGACAGGAGCCAAGTATACAGAAAACACATAATTCACAGCCCCCCATAAAACACAACATCTTCCTCCCTTCATGTAATACTATACTAAACACTCTGTAGCAGGAAACTCACAGCAGTCACAGTGAAGGTCAAGAGGTACACGGCAGCAGCTAAACACAAAAAGCAGACATGAGTCCCAAACTCCCCCACCTTTTCCCAATATCAGCTAGAGCTGCCATAGCAGCTCTCCCAAGGAACAAAGTGGATAAAGAACCCAATAACTCACGAGTAATCTGGAAACCAGGAACCAAGACACAGGAACACAGGATACATGAACCAGAATAACAAACTCCTTGACCACCGTGAGGGTCAAGCCAAATACTCACTTCTTATATAGCACTATCAATCAGATTCATCAGAGAACCCGCCCTGCTCCAAAGCAGCAGCATTCCCATTCCCTGCAGCTGTTGTACCATTTCCAGATCTCCAACCCAGCCACAGCTCTTCTTGGCTTAAAGGGCCCCACTCAGTTTCTGAATGAGAAGATGGCCAGTCCTGATCCGTCTGGAACACCAGAAATGTACTGTCCGAGTTAGCATTGCATACATCTCTCACTTCCTGCACCAATGCTGAATCTAGGTCTGTATCACTTTCCTCTGACTGTAATTCTGCATTCCCTGGAAACCCTTCAAATGTATCAGACTCAGAAGGCTCCCTAAGTAGATGCTGAATCTTTCTCCTTTGTTCTCTGTCTGAGTCAAGGCTTGAGGCACTAGCCACTCTCTTTACCCCAGCTGTAGGAGCCTGATCATCCAGAGCCACGCCCCAAACTGAGCTACTGCTTGCTGTTACTGCCTCAGCACCTTCCTCCATGCTACTACCTGTAGTAACTGGAGGCTCATTTACAACATCAGCTGTGACCTGCAGTGCTGTGGAATTCAAAGAGGCACGGATGGAGGGCAAAAGGGAGAAGCGTGCCAAGAGGAAGGCGCGTCAAGCCGGAGAAAGATAAAACTACAACTCCCATGATTCCATAGCATTGAGCCATGGCAGGTAAAGAGGTCTCCAGCTGCATTATATCTGCAGTGTAGATGTAACCTAAGACTCTGGGAGATGATAGGACTGCTTTCCTTCTCAGATGGGATGTCAATCAGATGGCACACCCTCAATTTCCTTATATCTGCTAGCTGAGATTTTATAGATATCCCAAAACTCAAGTCTCCGGAATGCATTTCAAATATCTTTTGAGTCAGTCGTGTCAGAAAGGGATGCGCGGACTAAGAACAGTTATTTTTAAGCCTGATTTATAAATGAACACCTTCCCTACATAAATACCTGCCTAAAATGACACTCACCAGCCTACCATTGCCGTCTGTGAGATGATCCAAAGGGGAATTTGAGAACTGATGGATTGTTTGATATAAAGCAAGCATTCCGGCTGTTAGGAATTGTGGGAGTTGAAGTCCAAAACACCTGGAAGGCCAAAGTTTGTCCATGCCTGAACCAAAATACTGTATATACTCGAGTATAAGCCTAGATTTTCAGACCTTTTTTTTAGGCTGAAAAAGGCCCCCATCAGCTTATACTCGAGTCAAGGTTATTTATTATTTTACTGTTATAAATGCATAATAAATGTATTATTATTACATTTATTATTATTTTATTTTTTATTATTGTTATTATTGCATTTATTATTTTACTCTATTTATTACTGTTATTATTACATTTATTATTTTACTTTATTTATTAATATTATTACATTTATTATTTTACTCTATTTATTATTGTTATTATTGCATTTATTATTTTATTTATTATTACATTTATTATTTTACTCTATTTTTATTATTAAATTTATTATTTTACATTTATTTATTATTTATTTATTATTATTGTTATTATTACATTTATTATTTTATTTATTATTATTGTTATTATTACATTTATTATTTTACTCTATTTATTAAAATTATTATTACATTTATTATTTTATTTATTATTGTTATTATTATTATTGCATTTATTATTTTACTCTATTTATTATAGTTATTATTACATTTATTATTTTACTCTATTTATTATTGTTATTATTCCATTTATTATTTTACTCTATTTATTAATATTATTATTACATTTATTATTTTATTTATTATTATTGTTATTATTACATTTATTATTTTACTCTATTTATTATTGTTATTATTACATTTATTATTTTACTCTATTTATTAATATAATTATTACATTTATTATTTTACTCTATTTATTATTGTTAATATTACATTTCCATTATTTTACTCTATTATTATTATTACCTTTATTATTTCACTCTATTGTTATTGGAAGGATACGCAAGCACATTTACATTGAAGAAGGTCAGAATGGTTTAATCAGAGTTGGGCAGCCTTAACTTAAATTACAGTTTTATGTAACTATTCAAAAATATTTAACCTACTAATGGCTCAATTAATGTATTTTCATTGGTATCTATTTTTATTTTGAAATTTACCAATAACTGCTGCATTTCCCACCCTCGGCTTATACTCAAGTCAATCCATTTTCCCAGTTTTTTTGTGGTAAAATTAGGTGCCTCGGCTTATATTCGGGTTGGCTTATACTCGAGTATATATGGTAACTAATGTGAAAGTCTCTAATTTGAATCATACACCTTGGAAATGTTGTAGTTTCATGAAGTCTTTAACCTTTTTGCCCAAAATTCTGCTGCCTTGCCAAACTACAACTCCCACGATACCATGGCATTAAGCCAAAGTAGTTAAAGTGGTGCCAAATCATATTAATTCTGCAGTGTGGATGGCCCCAAAGACATCTCTTCAGCTGTTTAAAAACAGCTATCACATCCGCTCTCAGTCTTCTTTTCTCCAAGCCAAAGAGTAAAACATAAGCTGGAGAAAGGCATCTTGCATTGAGTGTTAGATATACGTCTACGAAAGGCACATGAATTATTGTGCGGTATTACTGTAATACTATACACTGTCCTGCATACAAACCTTCGTATTAGAGACAGCCGGCAGCTCTGTTGTTTCAGAGAGGCAAACCCACGCTAAGTTTCACAAAATCTACTGTGGTTTTCAGCAGAGCTGGCTAAGGTGCTGGAAATTATTCCAAAATTAGGGCCAGCACCTTGAGAAGCTCATGGAAGAATGAGCAAAGGATTATTTATTTATTTATTTATAGCAGTGGTTCCCAAACTTTTTTGGCCTACCACCCCCTTTCCAGAAGAAAACTTACTCAGCGCCCCCCACCCCGCACCCAGAAATTATTTTTTAAAATTTTTAATAGCAATTAAACAGAAATATATATGTATTAATGATTCTACCTTTTTCGTAAAATATAGTAAAGAAAGGTGTAAATCACAAACATTGAATTCCAGAAATAATTACAAAAACAATATGTTTGGGGGAGTTTGAACAACGGATGATGGGATTTGCACAGGCCCGGATTAACACTTTTTTGCGCCCTAGGCCTCAGTTTGGAATTACGCCCTCTTTAGGCCAACCTCCCGCCACCTCCAAGGTGCCCATTCCCACCGGCTGGAAAACTCCGCGGCGCTCTGAAGGTCTCCTTGGGAGTCGGGAGGCTTGGGGAGAGCGCAGCAGGTGCAAACTCGCTCCAAAGGCGCGCAAGAGAGAGAGAGAGAGAGAGAGAGAGAGAGAGAGCAAGAGAGAGACAACGTGCGTGAGAGAGAGAGAGCGAGTGAGAAAGCGTGAGAGAGAGAGTGTGCGTGAGAGAGAGAGAGAGCGTGCGTGAGAGAGAGAGAGCGCATGAGCAAGAGAGAGAGCATGCAAGAGAGTGCGCACATGCGCGAGAGAGAGCGCTAGAGAGAGCGCTAAAGAGAGAGGGAGCATGAGAGAGAGAGAGCGTGCAGTAGAGAGCGAGAGAGACGGAGGGTATGGAGCAGAGACTTTGCCGGGAGAAGGAGCGAGGAGGGGCATGAGAAAGGGGGAAAGAGGGGTACAGACTAGGGGTTTTTTTGGTCCGTGATCTGCGCCCCACCCCGGCTTGCAACCCTAGACAATGGTCTCGTTGGCCTTATGGGTAATCCGGGCATAGATTTGCAGTACCTTCAGCCAATTCACCTCTGACTTCCACCGACCACTAAGATCCCCATGAATGACAGATCTGGATCAAATGCCCGGGATCGCACGCTTGTGACTGTGTCCCTGCGAGTTGGGATCCCCAGGCCGGCGTTGCTGTGGAAACCGCAGTGCGCGCCTCCTTCCTCTCGTCAACCTTGCCCATTGCGCAGTCCTGTGTATTGGCCTCTTTCTTCCAACGGGGACGTCCTCTCAAGCGCGCGACCCTGCAAGTGGCAAGCCTGGCTCATGCCACAGCCCCCTTACAGGGGTTCAGCACCACCCCAAATTCTCCTGAGCCTCCCAACGCCCCCTTGGATCGCCCCACTGCCCACCAGGGGGCGGTACTGCCCACTTATTTACTGTACATGATTTATATTCCACCCTTCTCATCCCGCAGGGGACTCAGGGCGGATCACAATTCACATATACATGGCAAACATTCAATGCCATAGACATGCAATATATATAGACATTGACACAGAGGCTATTTAACTTTCCAGCATCATAAGGGCATGCTTTTTTAAAATTCCAGCTACCAGGGGGAGCTGTCACTTCATCATCCACGTGCGACAACGATGGAGGACTTCCTCATTTTTTGCACGCTGTTGGAGAGTTTTATGGCGTCGTAAATTAATTAAATTAGCCTCCCTGCATAAGCGGTACCTAAATTTCCTACTTGACGGATGCAACTGTTTTTCAGCTGCAAAGGTCGACAGCAAACTAGACAAATAGCCAGAAGCTCACTCCGAACCAGACTGGCTTCGAACTCATGAACTCTCGGTTAGTAGTGATTTTAACGCAGCTGACTCCACCACAACCCGATCCTTGATTGCCTCAAAGCAATTGAATAAAGTTCCTTTTGGGGTTTGTTTATACTGGCATTCTAATTAAAACCTTGTAACCTTTCAGACTACACAATCAAAACCCTCCCAACAGATGGCCGTCCAGGCTTTGTTCCAAAACTTCCAACAAAGGAGATTCTACAACACTCCAAGGCAACATAGTTCACTGCTGTTTGGGGAATCCCTTTTCCTGCTATTTGAACCCATGCCTCCATTGTGTCCCAGTTTCCGGAGCAGCAGAAAACAAGCTTGCGCTGTCCTTGATGTGATGTCCTTTCAAATATGTAAACATGACGCTAATGCCACCTCTTAACCCAGTGTTTCCCAACCTTTTTTGAGCCGTGGCACACTTTTAACATAAAAAAAATCCGGAGGCACACCACCAACCAAAATGACACAAAATGACACTCTAACACAGTAAAGAACGGCTGGGGGATGGTGACCTGTGGGGAGTGCGAAGGGGGGAGGGGAGGCCAGCCAGGCCGCCCCTTCCCCAGCTTCAGTTCTCTCCCATAACTTCACCAGCCTTGAGGGGGCAGGGCCAAGCCAGCATTGTGCTGGCTCTGCCACCGCTGGCTTGGCACTGCCCCTCAAGGCTGACGGCTGTGGGAGTGCTGAAGCCAGGGAGGGGAGGAGCCAGGCCACACCATGCCCTCCCCAGCCCAGTTCTCCCCCCAGCTTCAGTTCTACCACAGGTTCACCAAGGCTTGAGAGGGCAGTACCAAGCCAGCATTCAGTTCTACCACAGGGCAGCTTTGCCACCAGCTGGCTGACTCTGCCACCACTGGCACTGCCCCTCAAGGCTGCAAAGCTGTGGCAGTGCTGAAGCCAGGGGGGGGAAGCCACACCATGCCCTGCCCCTCCCCAGCTTCAGTTCTACCACAGGGCTTTGAGAGGGCCAGCATTGTGCTGGCTCTCATGCTTGGCCCCCTCCCTCCTTGCTGAAGCCGGGGGAAGGGCGGGCCAGGCTCAGCTCTGCCCCCACAGAGGAGGAGCATGAGCAGTGGACAGGCTTCAGTAGGCAGGGCTCCTCCGCGCGGCTTCAGCAAGCAAGGGGCGAGAGTCATGGCGAGAGTCATGGCGGATTGGAGGCTGGTTGGGGAAACGGCCAAAGGAGGCAGCGCTCCGGTCTCTTCTTTTTCTTCGCCGCCACCTGGCCCTTCCTCCTCCTCTCCCAAACAGCAGGAGTTTGGCAGGAAGGGGGGGAGGAAGGGGGGCAGAGAGCTTTTCTCGCGGCACACCTGATGCTCGCTCACGGCACACTAGTGTGCCACGGCACACTGGTTGAGAAACACTGTCTAAACCTGATCTTCTAATTCTATAATCTCAAAGGGCCCCTGGTTTCAAAAATCTTTTCGAAAGAGAGAGCGTGTCCAGCAGAGGTTTCTCGAATCCTTCACATCTTGAATCCTGTCCTTCTTCCAATGAATGTGAGGTGCTATATATGGCTCCCCTCCTACTCTGTTTGTTTTCACTACAACTCTCTGTGAGATAGATCAAGCAGAGACTGGCTCCGAGCCATGAAACTGTTTGAGGAGCGCAGCACAGTGTGCGGCACGAGGAGGACAACAAGAAGTCAGTCTCTTCTGCATGATGTTCCAGATGTCAAAAGTTGAACCCGATCCCCAAAAGAACTTTGGCACCTTGGAGAGCTCCCCCAAGAACTGGAATGGTAGGTAACCTTTAGGCCTGGTTGATTTTTTAAAAAAATGATTCAAATCTCGTTCCGGATCTAGGGGGTGCTGGCGCTTCGAATCTGATTGACTTCCGAAATTTTCTGGAAAAATTTCGGAATTCCCCAAATTAATTTCAAAATTTCGGAATGGCTTCATTAATGGCGGACACGCATGTTTAACCCAATTTGGACGTGAATGCCTTCAGAACTAGGGCAACAGCTGAGAGATGAGGAGTGTGTCAGCTCCCCCTGGTGGCCAGAGTTTGCCTCTGTTCATCTATATGTGTGTATGTGGAAATGGCAGGGATTGTCTGCTAAGTATGTGTACCTGTAATCCGCTCTGAGTCCCCTTTAGGGTGAAAAGAGCAGGATATAAATAAAGTGTATTACTATTATTATTATTATTATTTATATTCCGCCCTTCTCACCCCGCAGGGGACTCAGGGCGGATCACAATGCATAGACACGCAACATATATAGACATTGACACAGAGGCTATTTAACTTTCCAGCATCATGAGGGTATGCTTTTTAAAAATTCTGGGTACCAGGGGGAGCTGTGACTTCACCACCCACTTGTGACAACGATGGATAACCCATAAGGCCACCCTAGGCCATGGCCTAGGGGCGCAAGCCAAGGCGAGCGCAGTTCACACGAACCAAAAAAAAAGTTGAAACAAAACCGCAACTCTCTCTCTCACTTGGGGGAGGGCAGGGGGAGAGCGCTGCGAGGGGGCGGAGGAGGAGGGAATGGCGCCCCCCCTCGCCATCGCCCCCTTGTCAAGGAAGGAGGGCGCGAGGAGCAGGAGGCAGAGGGAAGCCCCTGGGGCCGCTGCCGGGCATGCGCGGCAGCCAGGAACATGGCGGAGGAAGCAGAGGCACTCGCGCCCTCCTGCTGCGCATGCCCGGTAGCGGCCCCGGGGGCAGGGCTTCTCTCCGCCTCCTCCTCGCACCCTCCTTCCTTGAGTCAAGGAAGGAGGGCGTGTGGCGCCGTGAGGAGGAGGAGGCGGAGGGAAGCCCCGCCCCCGGTGCCACTGCCGGCCCGGGGGCGGGGCTTCCCTCCGCCTCCTCACGGCCTCCTTCCTTGACTCAAGGAAGGAGGGGGCGCCGCGAGGAGAAGGAGGTGGGGGGTGCAGTAGAGGTTGGTTTGGGGGTGTAATTCCAAAGTGTGGCCTAGGGCACCAAAAGGGGTTAATCTGGGCCTGGGCGACAGCTGTGGACGCGGATGCCTTCTCTCCGTATCAAAACTGGGGTGACGCAGAGGGAAGGCATGTGCATCCAAACTGGGTGTTTAACCCAGTTTGAACACCGATGCCTTCCCTCCATGTCAGAACTGGGGCAACACTCAATCCATGGGTGGTACCAAATGAGAGACTCCCTCTTGGGCACACAGAAGGCTGGGCGATTTGGAAAGCACTGAACAGACTGCGCTCTGGCGCCACGAGATGCAGAGCCAACCTTAAGAAATGGGGCCACAAAGTGGCATCCACGACATGCGAGTGTGGGGAACAGCAAACTACAGACCACCCTATTGCAATGCAACCTGAGCCCTGCCACATTCACAATGGAGGACCTTCTCACAGCAACACCAGAGGCACTCCAAGTGGCCAGCTATTGGTCAAAGGACATTTAATAGAATGCAAAGTTTTGCAAACTTTGTGTGCATTTTTAAAAAAATACAATACTGCTGTTTGATTCGCTCCTGACACAATAAACAAACAAATAAATATTCCTCCACATTTGCAGTTTTGAGTTTTGCAGATCTGAATATTAACAGATTTGATTAACATATTCTCTTGGGGAATTTCTATGTTCTCCAGTGTAAAAACTATGTTCAATTTCTTCTAGCCCAGCTGGTGGACCTAGGGACTTCTAGTAAGAATATCTCTCTAGGAATCTCTAGATCAGGGCTGCCCAGGAAGTCAATCGCGATCGACCAGTCGATTGCGGGACCAAAAGAGGTGGATCGCAGCCGGATGGGGCGCTTCTGCTCTGCGCATGCGCACCTTCCACACTGTGCACCGTCCACGTTTACTTCTGGATGAGAGAAAAGCAGGACGCTCCTCTCTCTCGCCAGCAACAGGGGCTCCAGGGTTGCTTCCGGACAAGAGAGAGGCAGGCGGAGCACCAGGCAGGCCCTCCGGAGGCCCCGCCCCCTCCCTGGCTTCAGCTCTACCAGCAGCCTCTCCAGCCCTGAGGAGGGCAGGACCAATCACAAAAAAGCCAGCCCTGTGCGTAGCTGTAAAAACCAGGACTGGTCAGGGCACTGGAATGCAATAAACCGGAGTATATCAAATAGTCATATATTGGGAATCAAAGAGTCAATATATCAATTACCATAATGGGATAAATACAAGGTAGGGGTACAGGTGGATGAGCCACTGCCAAGCCAAGCCCTCAATAGACAGCACCAGCATATCTCACCAGCAGTGTAAACAGTACAAGAGAAGCCAGGGCCAAGATAAAGGAATAATTCCTTCCTGGTTGGAAACGCTAAAGTTCAAAATGGTCATAAAGTACCATAGTAGGTGTTCAATGAGCTGTGGCAAGGTGGGAGGATCCCAGGGTGTCAAGCGGCAGGCAAAAGCGCGACAAAGAGATGCTCAGGAGGGCCCAAAAGCCTCAGCACCAGCTCATGCGCAGCCTCTCCAGCCCCAAGGGAGGGCAGGGCGTAGTCTTGCCGGGTGCCAGCTAGGCCAACCACTGTGATGGCATGCCATCGCTCAAGCCTGGAGAGGGATGCTGGCAAGTAGTAGCTGAGGCTCAGAGGGCGTCCGTGAAGTGTAAAGTAAACTGGCCGTAGAGCAGGGTCCCTGTTCGCCGGATCCCCGGCCCCAGAAGATGTTGCCTAGCAGCTCCTCCAGGCCGAGGAGGGCAGTCTTAAGCCAGCCCTTCAGAGCTATGCGTCCTCACTGGCTTGGTGTTGCCATCCCTAAATAATAAGCTGCTGGCAGTATAAAAAGCCAGATGGGGTGGAAACAGGCCTGAGGATGTAAATAGTAAAGGATAATTACCATTCAGCACCAAGCTGTATGGAGCAGCATCCCAGCCCGAAATGGCAGGGAAAGTCCAGCCTTTATATAGGATTTGGCACCACTGATTTTAAAGGGGCATCCACTCATAGTGCACATTTTTACAAGAGACGGGGTGACCAAGGGAAGGCTAGAAAGGTGGGGGGGGGGGAGACATAGGATTACTTATTGAGAAGAGCATTTATGGTCAGGGGGTCATTGAGGCCACCCCAACGTTTCTCAGTGGCCAATTGTATAATCCAAAAGGTTTCTCTTTTTCTTAGTAGGGATGTCATGTCAGCATGTGGTGGACCTTTCACTCTCTCAAGGACCTGGATTTTGATGTTGTCAAAGGTGTGGTTCATGGTGGTGCAATGAGAGTATAAAGTAGAATCAGTTGACTTCAATTTGATTCTTGATTTGTGTTCAAGGGAGCGTTCTCTTAGGCTCCTAGTGGTGTAACCTGTGTACTGCAGGGAACAGCTGCACTCGAGTAAGTAGACTAGGCCAGTTGTGTGGCAGTTGGCATATGAAGTCAACTTGAATTGTCTTTTGTTGGTGGTACTCACCACTGTTTTTGTTGTCTGATATGTTTGCAGATGCCAATCCAGCCTTGTGCCAGCTACGCCACCACTGGCTTGGCACTGCCATCCCCAAGCCTGGAGAAGCTGCTGGCATAGCTGAAGCCAGAGGGGGGTGGAGCCAGGCCACGCCAAGCCCCGCCCCCTCCCTCAGCACCAGCTCTACCAGCAGCCTCTCCAGCCCCGAGGAGGGCAGGGCCAAGCCAGCCCTGTGCTAGCTATGCCACCACTGGCTTGGCGCTGCCACCCCCAAGCCTGGAGAAGCTGCTGGCATAGCTGAAGCCAGAGGGGGGTGGAGACAGGCCGTGCCAAGCCCTGCCCCCTCCTTGGCCCCAGCTCTACCAGCAGCCCCTCCAGCCCCAAGGAGGGCAGGGCCAAGCCAGCCCTGTGCTAGCTATGCCACCACTGACTTGGCACTGCCATCCCCAAGCCTGGAGAAGCTGCCGGCAGAGCCGAAACCAGAGGTGGGCGGAGCCAGGCTGCGCCAAGCCCCGCCCCCTCCCCCAACCTCAGCTCCACCAGCAGCCTCTCCAGCCTTGAAGAGGTAGGTAGATCTTTCTGAGTTGGTTTTATTATAAGTAGCTCACATGCTGAAAAAGTGTGGGCACCCCTGCTCTAGATACTCCAATATAGTTCTATGTTCAATTTCTTTATTCTCAAGGGTCCTGTGCACCCGACCCCAGTAAACATGGAGGGCTGACTTTAGCGACACAAAACCCATCAGGTGCCCAGTGGGGACTAAGATGTGTATCTCCAAAGCACCGTTAACCTCGAATCCCTTCTAACTAACTACGACACCACGCAGGCTGTCATTTAAGATCATTCTCACTACTTTCTTTATTTCCCCATCGGCATCATCAACCCACTTTAACAACCCAAAGAACGTTGAAAGGAAATTTGCTGTTTAAATATCCGATTTGGTTCACACTTACAGTCTGCTTTGAGATTTCGCCCATCTGTTTGTCCTCCTAAATTAAAGTGGCCAACTTCAGCCTGCTGTCTGAAAAAACCTTCTTTAGTACAATGTGTAATTATAGTATAGTAATAATTCTGCAGATAGGACTTTCCGCCCATAAACTCATGCAACTCAAGAGAAATGGGTAATGTGCAAAAAAATGTGAAATGCTAACTGCGATTCACTGAATGCACAGTGTATGTATGCGAAGTGCAAGTACACCGCATTTGCGGTGGCATCACATCTTGAACTCAGTTTCCATAACCTTCAGCCCAGGCATCCTCAAACTGCGTCCCTCCAATTGTCTTGGCTTCCAACTCCCAGAAGCCCTAACCAGCTTGTTCAATGGTGAGGAATTCTGGGAGTTGGAGGCCCAAACAGCTGCAGGGCCGCAGTTTGAGGATACTTGCTTAGCCAAATACAGATAGTAAGTGTGATGGTGCGGTAAGCGCCCTCTACATCAGGGCTGTCCAACTTCTACTGGCCCAAGGGCCGGAATTCCGGTCACTGATCACCTGGGGGGCTGCCAGCGCGAGGAGGAGGAAGGAAAGCCCCACCCCCGGAGCCGATGCCGCGCACGCGCAGCAGTGGCCCGAAGGGTGGGGCCTCCCCTTGGCTCCTCCCTCCCTCCTAAAGCAACGTGCCGGGCAGCCTCAGAAGTGGGCGAAATCGCCGCTTCTGAGGCTGGTGTGACACTTTAGGAGGGAGGGCGAAGCCATGGGGGGCTCCCCTTGGCTCCTCCCTCCCTCCTAAAGCGTCATGCCAGCCTCAGAAGCGTCGATTTTGCCCACTTCTGAGACCGCCCGGCATGTCGCTTTAGGAGGGAGGGCGGAGCCATGGGGAGCAGAGCCAAGGGGGCGGCGGCCGTGGATGGCGCTTGCACCACCGCGCGCATGTGCACTTTTTTGGGGGAAATTTTTTTGGATTTTTTTTTAAAATCGGATTTTTTTTAAAAAAACAGCTGATTTCTTGCAGGAGGGTAGGAGGGCCGGATCCAAGGGGCTGGCGGGCCGTGTGCAGCCCGCGGGCCGCCTGTTGGGCAGGCCCACTCTACATAAAGGATCTTGAGTTTGTAAAGTTTTGCTTTGTTAAAATGTGTTTTGCAGTTTGCACAGTTTGTTTAAGGTGAGGTTGCATTGCTTGGTCCCTAGTACCTGTCAATCATAGTTTACAGAGCCCAGTTGAGTTTGTTCCACCCCTTTTCCCAGAGATCTGGGAGCAAACTACTTTCACATTCATTAGATCACCAGGATTTTTCCAGAGAGGACATAACTGAAGGTTTGCCAGGCCAGGCCTTGGTCAGGCTATCTTCCAACACCAGACTGACTTTCCTTGGGACTCAAACAGAAAGCCCAGCATACCAGAAGGTTGGGTAGCTCTAAGGAGTCTCAAGCGCATTCAAACCAGTCAGTTGGCATCCAGAGGAAGGTTTCGTGCCTTCAATATAGGCCGGGCCTGTCCAACAGGCGACCCGCGGCCCATATACGGCCCCCAGCCCCTTTCCTTCGGCCCCCAAGCTTTTTAATTAAAAATAAAAATAGAAAATAAAATAAAATAAAATAATAATAATAAAAAATTACCCACTTCCGGGTTCCGGAGCAAGTCTGCGAGACTCCGCCAGCCACATGGGATTTCGCTCGCAACGCAGGCGTGATCTCGTGTTGCGAGCGAAATCCCGTGTGGCTGGCGTAGTCTCGCGAGACTTGCTCCGGTTGCCGAAATCTCGGCTACAGAATCCCTGTGGCCCACACAGACGCGATTAGACCTTCTTCGGCTCCTGGCTCGGTCGGTCGTCACATCTCTCGTGGTCTCTCGTGGTCCGGCTATTGGAAGTTAGGCTGAAACAGGGGGCTGTTTTGCTCAGGTGGGCTCCTTTCTTCCTTTCTTTAATTCTTGCTTTTATGTTATTTATTTATTTTTATTTCCCTCCCATATGTATTCCCTTCCTCAATCCATCTCTCTTTGTGTATTTCTGTTATTTATTTATTTATATTTATTTCCCTCCCATATATATTCCCTTCCTCCATCCATATTTCTTTGGAGGAGAGGGCGGAGCCGGGGAGGGGGCGGAGCTGGGGGAGGGGAGGGGCGGAGTGGGGGCGGTGGCAGAGCAGGGGGCAGAGGCAGACCCTTACGCCCCCCAGGTGATCAGTGACTGGAATTCCGGCCACTGGTCCGGTAGAAGTTGGACAGCCCTGACTTATAGGCCATCTGGCTGGGGCTTCGAGTGTCCTTACCTCGAGGCCATAGAGAAGGAGAGGACTTGGAGAGCCATCCGGCTACAACCTCCTAGAATAAAGCTGCAGAGAAACTGTAAAGCAGGGGTGCTCATTAGGTAGCTCAGGAGCTACTAGTAGATCTTCGGCCCTCTTCCAGGTGATCTTCAGGCCTCACCAGCTGAAAAAGTGTGAGCACCCCTGCTGTAAAGTAAGATCTTTCCTTTATCATTTCGGAGAACTAAACGAAGTGCCTGAGTGAAGTTAACTCATGTTATGAACAATAAAACCTGTTTGAGTTAACTAGAGTGTCCAGCTTGGTCCTTGGGAGCCCCAAGCCTTTAAAGCAGTAGTTCCCAAACTTTTTGGCCTACTTCCACAGACCACTGAGACCCCCACAAATTACAGAACTGGACCAAACTTGGCACACAGAACCCCCATGACCAACAGGAAATATTGGAGGGGTTTGGGAGGAATTGGCCATGATTTAGGGGATATGTAGTCCGGGGCGGTCTTTCCATTAGGCCGAGTAGGCGGCCACGTAGGGCAATGCCTCCTGGGAGGGACGCTGCCACGCCGGCCGCCACGCCCTACACCGCCCCGCCGCCGCACCTCGCCACGCCACCGGGTGGAGGCGTGCTCGGGAGCCAGTACTGCCCGCGCCGCGCCTCCGCAGCCACATGGGACGCCGGCGCACATGCACGCAGCCGCGCGTGACGCCAGCGTGCATGCACGCAGATGCGTGGGACAGCGGTGCGCATGCGCGAGCTGGGATGCCGGTGCGCATGCGCGGTGGTGTCCAGAAGCCACGGGGGGGGGGGGGGCAAAATAATCTTTGCTTACCATGATGGGAGAGGTAAGACCGCCCCTGCATGTAGTTCACCTACATTTGGAGAGCTCTATGAACCCAAACAACTATGGATTTGGATGAAATTTGGCACAAATACTCAATATGCCCAAATGTGAACACTGGTGGAGTTTGAGAAAATAGCCCTTCTCATTTGGGAGTTGTGGTTGCTGGGATTTATAGTTCACCTGCAATCAAAGAGCATTTTGAACTCCACCGACAATGGAATTGAGCCAAACTTGGCACACAGAACACTTAATCATTCACCGCCACCTTAAAGGGGTTCACTGCCCCCCAAATTCCCCTGAGCCTCCCACTGCCACCTTGGATTGCCTCACCGCCCACCAGGGGGTGGTACCGCCCACTTTGAGAATCAATGGTTTAACCCGGGGCTGTCCAACAGGCGGCCTCCGGGCCGTACACGGCCCCCCAGCCCCTTTCCTCCGGCCCCCTCTGCATTTTAATAAAAAATAAAAATAGAAAAATAAATAATAATAATAATTTTAAAAATACTCACTTCCGGGTTTCGGAGCAAGTATCGCGAGACTATGCGAGCCACACGGGATTTCGCTCTCGATGCGAGATCACGCCTGCGTTGAGAGCGAAATCCTGTGTGGCTCGCGTAGTCTCGCGATACTCCTCCTGTTGCCGAAATCTCGGCTACTGAATCCCTGCGGCCCACGCAGACCTTCTGCGGGGCCTGTTTCGGTCGGTCATGGCCTGTCTCGTGGATCGGCTTCTCCTGGATCCTGCGCGTTTGGGAAGGTAGGCTGAATCAGGGGCTCCCTTATGTTAATATTAAATATATGGAATTGTTTATTTATGCCCCCCATGTGTTCCATTCCCTCCCTCTCCCCTTATGTTAATATTAAATATATGGAATTGTTTATTTATGCCCCCATTGTGTTCCATTCCTCCCTCTCCCCTTATGTTAATATTAAATATATGGAATTGTTTATTTATGCCCCCATTGTGTTCCATCCCTCCCTCTCCCCTTATGTTAATATTAAATATATGGAATTGTTTATTTATGCCCCCATTGTGTTCCATTCCCTCCCTCTCCCCTTATGTTAATATTAAATATATGGAATTGTTTATTTATGCCCCCATTGTGTTCCATTCCCCCCCTCTCCCCTTATGTTAATATTAAATATATGGAATTGTTTATTTATGCCCCATTGTGTTCCATTCGCCCCCTCTCCCCTTATGTTAATATTAAATATATGGAATTGTTTATTTATGCCCCCATTGTGTTCCATTCCCTCCCTCTCCCCTTATGTTAATATTTATTTATTTATTTATTTATTTATAAATTCGATTTGGTAGACCGCTCTCTCTGGAGCCCAGAGTGGTTTACAGCATAAAATCAATAAAACATCAATAAACAGATAAAAGACGTATACCCAAAAGCCCCCTCCCCACAAATGATCCCGGCAAACAATAATACGCAGAGGCAATACATGGCAGGACGGTATGTTGGCAGCTGGCAACTAAGGAGGCATCAGTTGGGACCAAATGCCTGCCTATATAGCCAAGTCTTCACAGACTTGCGGAAGGCCAACAAACCCCGTAGTGCTCGTATCTCCTCCGGCAGAGAATTCCAGAGGGTCGGAGCGGCCACTGTAAATGCTCTCTGCCGGGTGCTCGACAGCCTACAGATCTTAATACTAGGGACCTCTAGTAGATTAAGCCCCTCTGAGCGCAGTGATCTTCTGGGTTTGTATGGGGTAAGACGCTCCCTCAAGTACACTGGCCCCAAACCATATAAGGCCTTGAAAGTTAGAACTAACACCTTGAAGGAGACCCGGGTCGATGGGAAGCCAGTGCAGTGCACGCAGGAGTGGGGTCACATGCGCAGATCTTGGGGCTCCCGACAGCAGGCGCGCTGCTGCGTTCTGCACCAGCTTAAGTTTCCGGATCGCCGACAAGGGTAAGCCAATGTACAGCGCATTACAGTAATCAAGCCTCGAGATGATATTAAATATATGGAATTGTTTATTTATGCCCCCATTGTGTTCCATTCCCTCCCTCTCCCCTTATGTTAATATTAAATATATGGAATTGTTTATTTATGCCCCCCAAGTGTTCCATTCCCTCCCTCTCCCCTTATGTTAATATTAAATATATGGAATTGGAGCCCGGGGAGGGGGCGGAGCCAGGGAGGGGGCGGGGCGGAGCCAGGGAGGGGGCGGAGCCAGGGGAGGGGTGGGGCGGGGGTAGAGCCGGGGGCAGAGGCAGACCCTTAGGCCCCCCAAGTGATCACTGACCGGAACTCAGGCCCCCGGTCCGGTAGAAGTTGGACAGCCCTGGTTTAACCCATTGCACCACCATGGCTCCATATTCCCCGCAACATTCCAAAAAGCAAACCTTCATAGAATCCTAGAGCTTGAAGTGACCGCAGTGGCCTTCTAGTCCAACATTGAGGATCAAAGCACTCCGGAAAGATAACTTGTCAATTGTGGTGCCCAGAACCAGACACATTATTCCAGATAAGATCCGTTGAAGCTATTTATTTATTTATTTATTTACTATTTTTATATGCCAACCTTCTCAACCTCGAAGGGGACTCAGAGTGGCTTACAGCAAACAACAATACTGCCAGAGTGGCTTACAGTGTACATATAACAATATTGCCGGAGCGGCTTACAACAAACTGAAAAAACAACAATTAACATTACAACATATTGCAATATTGTTAGCAATATTGCATGTAATACAAATATATAAATTATAATATCACGATATAATTATTGTATCACATTATCATTGGCAGTATTATACTGTGTTACAATACAACAACACCAATACCAAATGCATATACCACATACCATACCGTAATCATACTATTATTGTTATTACATTACAATTATTATACTATAACATAATACAATATATTGACATTATATTATATTATATTATATCAAATTGCAATGCAATGTAACACTATATTATATTATATATTATTATATTACATTATCTTTAAAATAATAAATAACATTATTTATTTAAACAAAATAAAATTACTTATTTAAATAAATAATTTTATAGAATAATTTTAAACGATTATTTTAAATTATAATGCAATGTAACACTACATTATATCATATATTATTACATTACACCAGTCTTTCTCAACCAGTGTGCCGTGGCACACTAGTGTGCCGTGACGGACCTCCTGCTGTGCCGCGAGGAAAGCTCTCTGCCCCCCTTCCTCCCCCCTTCCAGCCGAACTCCTGCTGCTTGGGGGAGGATGAGGAAGGGCCGGGCAGTGGCGAAGAAAAAGAAGAAGGGGCCGGGGCGCCGCCTCCTTCGGCCGTTTCCCCAGCCAGCCTCCAATCCGCCATGACTCCCACCATGACTCTCGCCCCTCGCTCGCTGAAGCCGCGTGGAGGAGCCCCGCCCACTGAAGCCCATCCACCGCTCATGCTCCTCCTCTGTAGGAGAGCTGAAGCTGGGAGAGGGGGCGGGGCATGATGCGGCCTGGCTCTGCCCCTCCCCTGGCTTTGGCACTCCCAGCAGCTGCTCCAGCCTTGAAGGGACAGTGCCAAGCCAGCATTGTGCTGGCTCTGCCACTGCTGGCTTGGGACTGCCCCTCAAGGCTGGAGCAGCTGCTGGGAGAGGTGAAACCGGGGCAGGGGCGGGGCATGGCGGGGCCTGGCTCCGCCCCTCCCTGGCTTCGGCACACCCAGCAGCTGCTCCCAGCAGGCCACCCTCCCCCAGCCGTTCTTTACTGTGTTAGAGTGTCATTTTTTGTCATTTTGGTTGGTGGTGTGCCCCCGGATTTTTTTAATGTTAAAAGTGTGCTGCGGCTCAAAAAAGGTTGGGAAACACTGCATTACACCATACTTTCTATAAAAAAATACATAACATTATTTATTTAAACAAATAAAATTACTTATCTAAATAAATAATTTTATAGAATTATTTTAAACACAGCAAGAGGGGCCCTGAGCTGATGGAAAGGCAAGATGGAGCTGCCTTTCTTCCCCTTCAGCCTTGACTCTGTCCCAGAGCAGCATTTGGTGCCGGGGGAGCTAAGGGTTCTCTGGATCTAGATTCCTCCAGATGCAGCCTAGAATAATATTTTTAGCTGCTGCATCACATTGTTTAATGTTAGCATTCAATTTTTGCTGTCTGCCGGTCTGAGCCCCTCTGCTGAGGTTGAGAAGATTGGGGTACAAACGTTTTAAATAGATAAATAAGACTTGGAAGGCAAAGCGTGGGAGACCCAAAACATCTTCCTATTGAGCCAAGCCTTCAGCATCCTTTGTTAAAGGATTCAGAATGGTGCAGAGCCACGTTTCCCCCAAATTGTTCCTTCTGTTCTTTCCAAACCCAAACAGCTTTCAGCGAAATGTGATACCTTCCATACTACAAATGAGATCAAACAGTTTTCTTGCAGCAAAGGTAGACAGGGAAAGTGATTGCATTGGTTTTGGGCTTGAGAAATGCAAAGGAAATACTTCTGCTCATTGCTGAGGAAAAGGAAGACGGGCGGAGGAAGCTCCCGTCACATCAAAAGGCACATTTTATGTTTTGTTCTTAGAAGCGAAAGCAGCATGTGGCAATGTTGTGCAGGTATAGGGAATGTATCGGTAAAATGAAATGCACTACTTGAGATAAGGAGCAAGAACCTACAATAGGATCATATAGAGCAGGGCTGTCCAACTGGCGGCCCGGGGGACGTATACAGCCCCCCCAGCCCCTTCCCTATGGCCCCTAAGCTTTTTAATAAAAAATAAAAATAAAAAAATAAATTAAATTAAAATATTTTAAAAAATTACTCACTTCCGGGTTTCAGAGCAAGTATTGCGAGACTATGGAAGCCACACGGGATTTCGCTCTCAACGCGAAATCTTGCCTGCGTTGAGAGCGAAATCCCGTGTGGCTTCCATAGTCTCGCGATTCTCTAAGATCAGGCACTGTACCCGAGGACTGGAGGGAGGCAAATGTAACTCCGATCTTCAAGAAAGGATCCAGGGGTGATCCAGGAAATTATAGGCCAGTTAGTCTAACCTCAGTTCCAGGCAAAGTGATGGAAACCATTATTAAAGAAAAATACTAAGCACATAGAAGAACAGGCATTGCTGAAGGAAAAGCAACATGGTTTCTGCAAAGGCAAATCATGTCTTACTAACTTGTTAGAATTCTTTGAGGGTGTAAATAAACACATAGATAAAGGGGACCCAGTCGATAGTGTTCACCTTGACTTTCAAAAGGCTTTTGACAAAGTCCTCACCAAAGGCTCCTAAATAAGCTCTTCAGCCATGGAATCAGGGGACAGGTCTTGTCCTGGATTGGAACCTGGCTAAACTGTAGGAAACAAAGGGTGGTAATAAACGGACATTTCTCTGGGTGGAAAGAGGTGAGAAGTGACGTACCCCAAGGTTCAGTTTTGGGTCCGTTACTTTTTAATTTATTCATTAATGACCTGGATGTAGGAGTGAATTCTGAGGTAGCAAAGTTTGCAGACGACACTAAATTGTTCAGGGTAGTTAAAAATGAAACTGATTGTAAAGAGCTCCAGAAAGATCTCTCGAAATTGAGTGAATGGGCAACAAAGTGGCAAATGCATTTTAACCTAAACAAGTGTAAAGTCATGCACATCGGGGCAAAGAACCCCAACTACACCTACCAATTGATGGGGTCAAAGCTTTCCGAGACAAACCAGGAAAGGTTTGGGGTTTTGGTGGACAGCTCAATGAAGATGTCAACCCAGTGCGCAGCAGCAGCGAAAAAAAGCAAATTCTATGCTTGGCATGATCAGGAAAGGAATCGAAAATAGGTCGGCAAATGTTGTATTGCCTCTCTACAAATCTATGGTGAGGCCACATCTGGAGTACTGTGTACAATTCTGGTCACCGCACCTCAAGAAGGATATAACGGAACTGGAAAAGGTACAAAGAAGGGCAACAAAAATGATCCAAGGGATGGAGCAGCTCCCTTATGAAACCAGGTTGCAACACCTTGGTCTTTTCAGCCTAGAAAGACGGCGTTTAAGAGGTGACTTGATCGAAGTGTATAAAATCATGCATGGGATAGAAAAGGTGAATAAAGAAAAAATATTTTCTCTGTCACCCAACACTAGGACTAGGGGGCACTCCCTAAAGCTCCAAGGTAGGAAAGTTAGGACTAATAAGGGAAATATTTCTTCACCCAGAGGGTCATTGGGTTATGGAACTCACTTCCAGAGGAGGTTGTGACAGCGGTCAGCCTGGACAGCTTCAAGGCAGGATTAGACAGATTCATGGATACCAAGGGAATCAGTAGCTACTGAAATGGACATCCAAGTGCCACCTCTGTGTTGATGGAGGCAGGCAGGATTTTCCCGGGTACTGGTTGTGGGGGTCGGGAGCAGGTGAGGGTTCTGCCCTCTCTTCTGCTAGAGATCCCTATGTACAACTGGTGGGCCACTGTGTGACACAGAATGCTGGACTAGATGGGCTGAGGCCCGATTCAGCATGGCTCTTCTTATGTTCTTATGTTCTTATGATACTCCTGTTGCCGAAATCTCGGCTACTTAATCACTGCGCCCACGCAGACGTGATTTGTACCTTCCCGGCTGCTGCCTCGCACGGTCGTGGCCTCTGCTCCTGGTCCGGCTGCTCCTGGATCCCGCGCGTTTGGGAAGGTAGGCTAACCTTTATGTTATTATTATGTAATTGTGTATTTGACTGCCCCCCCTGCATTTAATGTTAGTAAAATATTATATTTAATTGTATGCATGCCCCTTTTGAATGCCCCCTGCATTTAATGTTAGTAAAATATTATATTTAATTGTATGCATGCCCCTTTTGAATGCCCCCCATTTAATGTTAGTAAAATATTATATTTAATTGTATGCATTTAATGCATTTAAGTAAAATATTATATTTAATTGTGCATGCCCCTTTTGAATGCCCCCCATTTAATGTTAGTAAAATATTATATTTTTGAATGCCCTTTTGAATGCCCCTGCATTTAATGTTAGTAAAATATTATATTTAATTGTGCATGCATGCCCGCATTTAATGTTCGTAAAATATTATATTTAATTGTATGCATGCCCCTTTTGAATGCCCCCCGGCATTTAAGGTTGGTAAAATATTATATTTAATTGTATGCATGCCCCTTTTGAATGCCCCGCATTTAATGGCAGTAAAATATTATATTTAATTGTATGCATGCCCCTTTTGAATGCCCCCCCTTTATTTAATGTTAGTAAAATATTATATTTAATTGTATGCATGCCCCTTTTGAATGCCCCCTGGATTTAAGGGTAGTAAAATATTATATTTAATTTAATGCATTTAATGTTAGTAAAATATTATATTTAATTGTATGCATGCCCCTTTTGAATGCCCCACTGCATTTAATGTTAGTAAAATATTATATTTTTGAATGCCCCCCCTGCATTTAATGTTAGTAAAATATTATATTTAATTGTGCATGCATGCCCCCCATTTAATTTGAATGCCCCCCGCATTTAATGTTAGTAAAATATTATATTTAATTGTATGCATGCCCCTTTTGAATGCCCCCTGCATTTAATGTTAGTAAAATATTATATTTAATTGTATGCATGCCCCTTTTGAATGCCCCCCTGCATTTTATGTTAGTAAAATATTAGTTTTAATTGTATGCATGCCCTTTTGAATTCCCCCTGCATTTAATGTTAGTAAAATATTATATTTAATTGTATGCATGCCCCTTTGAATGCCCCCTGCATTTAATGTTAGTAAAATATTATATTTAATTGTATGCATGCCCCTTTTGAATGCCCCGCATCTATTGTTAGTAAAATATTATATTTAATTGTATGCATGCCCCTTTTGAATGCCCCCATCAATTAATGGTTAGTAAAATATTATATTTAAATGTCTTCATGCCCATTTTGAATGCCCCCTGCATTTAATGTTAGTAAAATATTATATTTAATTGTATGCATGCCCCTTTTGAATGCCCCCTGCATTTAATGTTAGTAAAATATTATATTTAATTGTATGCATGCCCCTTTTGAATGCCCCCTGCATTTCATGTTAGTAAAATATTATATTTAATTGTATGCATGCCCCTTTTGAATGCCCCCCGCATTTAATGTTAGTAAAATATTATATTTAATTGTATGCATGCCCCTTTTGAATGCCCCCTACATTTAATGTTAGTAAAATATTATATTTAATTGTATGCATGCCCCTTTTGAATGCCCCCCTGCATTTAATGTTAGTAAAATATTATATTTAATTGTATGCATGCCCCTTTTGAATGCCCCCTGCATTTAATGTTAATAATTTATTATATGTAATTGTATGCATGCCCCTTTTGAATGCCCCCTGCATTTAATGTTAGTAAAATATTATATTTAATTGTATGCATGCCCCTTTTGAATGCCCCCCGCATTTAATGTTAGTAAAATATTATATTTAATTGTATGCATGCCCCTTTTGAATGCCCCCTGCATTTAATGTTAGTAAAATATTATATTTAATTGTATGCATGCCCCTTTTGAATGCCCCCCCTGCATTTCATGTTAGTAAAATATTATATTTAATTGTATGCATGCCCCTTTTGAATGCCCCCTGCATTTAATGTTAGTAAAATATTATATTTATTTGTATGCATGACCCTTTTGAATGCCCCCTGCATTTCATGTTAGTAAAAGATTATATTTAATTGTATGCATGCCCCTTTTGAATGCCCCCCGCATTTAATGTTAGTAAAATATTATATTTAATTGTATGCATGCCCCTTTTGAATGCCCCCCTACATTTAATGTTAGTAAAATATTATATTTAATTGTATGCATGCCCCTTTTGAATGCCCCCCTGCATTTAATGTTAGTAAAATATTATATTTAATTGTATGCATGCCCCTTTTGAATGCCCCCCCCTGCATTTAATGTTAGTAAAAGATTGTATTTAATTGTATGCATGCCCCTTTTGAATGCCCCCTGCATTTAATGTTAGTAAAATATTATATTTATTTTATAATTATTATTGCAACTAGGAATTGTAAGTAAATTGGAGCCGGGGAGGGGCGGGCCAGAGGCGGGGGTGGAGCCGGGGTGGGCAGGGGGGGCAGACCCTATGGCCCCCCAGGTCATCAGTGACCGGAATTCAGGCCCCTGGGCCGGTAGAAGTTGGACAGCCCTGATATAGAGCAGTGTTTCCCAACCTTTTTTGAGCCGCGGCACACTTTTTACATTTACAAAATCCTGGGGCACACCACCAACCAAAATGACACAAAATGACACTCTAACACAGTAATACATATAGTTAATATGTTTTTAAATGTATTTATACACTCAGTGTGAAATCTGGGCCTGTTTCGATGAACACAACATAGAGTTATAGTTCGCCCGCAATCAAAGAGCACTCTGGACTCCACCAATGATGGAATGGAATCAAACTTCCCACACAGAACTCCCATAACCAAGAAAAAATACTATAAGAGTTTGGTGGGCAGTAACCTTGAGTTTTGGAGTTCTAGTTCACCTCCATCCAGAGAGCACTCTGGACTCAAACAATGTTGGATCAGGACCAAACTTGGCATGAATACTCAATATGCCCAAATGTGAACACAGATGGAGTTTGGGAAAAATAGACCTTGACATTTGGGAGTTGCAGTTTCTGGGATTTATAGTTAACACACAATCAAAGAGCATCCTGAACTCTTGCAACAATGGAATTGAACCAAACTTGGCATATTGAACTCTCATTACCAACAGAAAGTACTGAAAGGGTTTGCTTGGGAATTGACCTTGAGTTTGGAAGTTGTAGTTCACCTACACCCAGAGAGCACAGTGGACTCAAACAATGTTATGTTTTGTTGTTGTTTGTTTTCTATCCAGAATCGCAATGTTGGAAGGAGGCTCACCCCTTTAAGGTCCCTAAAACAGGCATGGGAGAACTTCGGTCTCTGGGTGCTTTGGACTCAAACTCCCACCATTCCTAACAGCCTGAGGCCCTTTCCTGCTTAATTGGCCAAGGGGGGGAGGGCCTGAGGCTGCTAGGAATGGTGGGAGTTGGAGTCCAAAACACCTGGAAGGTCCAAATTTGAACCAAATTTGGCACACAGAATACCCATTGCCAGCAAAAAATATTGGAGGTCTTTAGGGGAAATTTACCCTTATTTGAGGGAGTTGTAGTTGACAAACATCCAGAGAGCACTGTGAACCTAAACAACAAAGGATCTGGACCAAACTTGGCATACATACCTGATATGCTGATACTGGCTTACTGGAGAGCTTTGGGGTGAGCTGACCTTTCTTTCTGGGAGTTGTAGTTCTGAGCTCGGAAGGGCATGAGGATCCAGCAGGAAAAACTTCCCCAGGCAGCAAGGCCTTGCGGGGGAAGTCCTCCCTCGGAAGGGCGCGGGCCCTCGGAAGGACGCAGGGGCGGTCTAAGGTAATTTGAAATGGTAGGCGAACATTATTTTGGTGCCCCCAAAACATTATTTTGCCGCCCCCCATGTAAAACAAATATACAATTATAATATCACAATACCATTAGTAGTATTATATTGTATCAAATACAATATATTATACCATACTCATACTATATTATATCATAATTATATTATACTACATTACAATATAATTATATTATAATATATTGACATTATAATATAATGTAACTGTCAGAGCTGGGAAATCTGAGCTTTGAGGAAGTTCAGATCCCCAGCCTGCCCTGAGGTGGCATTGACCTTTGTCCCAGTTCTATGAGAGCTGTGCTGACCTTTGCTCTAGTTCCTGAGAGACTGTGCTGTGTCAGACTGGAAGTGATGCAACTTCCAGGTGCCTGCTGAGTCATGGGGGAAGTGAGGTAACCTCCTCTGGACATGGACATTGGACACTGTTCTAATTATGCGGACTCAGAGCCTTATGAGGTCATATCCCCTGGACTATGGGAACTGCTGACTCACCCGGATATGGTGCAACCCTCCTTGGACATTGCATGGGCAAAGGGGAGGGGGGTTGGGGTATATAAGGTGTGTTTGGGTGGCGGGTCTTTGCTTTAGCTTCACAAGTTTTGTACCTGCAATAAAATCGTGTTGGACCGTGCTACTATCTACGCTTGTTTCCTGACCGAGATTGGAGAGTCATTACAGTAACATTCTATTATATTATTATTATAAAATAATAAAATTATTTATTTAAATAAAATTATCTTCTACTAAATATTTTCATTACTCCTATAAAACTCAAATAACCCAAAAAAAGTAAAATAAAATATTATATATTACTATTTTGTACAATACCACTATACTGCAATATTGTTTGTAATATTACATGTAATATAAAATATATCATCATTCTATTGTTATATTGTATTTGTATTATATTGTATGACAATATTAAGCAGAACTGTATAATAATCAACAAGAAATGCAATGTAAATGCATCAGAATCAGAATATATTACCTACCACCCGTCTCATAATTCATAGGAGTCTCCCATAAGTCCAAAATTAGGATCCCAATGTAAATGTAAATAGAAAAACAGCCAAAATGTTCAAATGAGGTCGAATACAGGCAGCGCGGCCTGGGCAAACTTGGGCCCTCCCTCCTCCTCCTTCTAAGTGTTTTGGCCTCCAACTCCCACAACTCCTCATAGCCTCAGGCCCTCAGGTCTAGACAGAAATAGAGCCGAAGAAAGGAAGGAGGGAGAGAAGAGGTCACAGAGGAGGAGGAGGAGGAAAGCCCTTCATTCATTCCTTCACTTACACTTCCTTCACTGATTCTTTTTCTCCTTCCCCGCAAACGCGCGCGGGGCGGAGACAAAGGAGAGGGAAGCGCTCCTGCCTGCCCGATAGGGAGTGCTTTGCTTACAGGCTTCTGCGCAAGGCAGCTACTGGGCATGCGCGGAGGTTACAAGCGCATGTGCTGTTGCTCCTGCGCTCAACTTCAGCTCCCGGAACAACTGCGCCTGCGTGAAAACCTCCGCGTGTGCCCAGAAGCGGCGTCGGAGCGCCTGAGGCCGAGGGTCAAAAGCAGGCAGCTGCAGCACTGTCTGAGGAACATCGGCAGGGCCAGGATGGCGCCCCATGCGGCCAGGGTGGCGCCCCCTTCCCAGATGGCGCCCTAGGCGGCCGCCTACTTGGCCTATCTTGTAGGACCGCCCCTGGAAGGACGCGAGGGCCAGGCGGAAAAGCCTCCCCCAGGCAGCGAGGCCTTGCGTGGGAAGCTCTCCACCTGGCTCTAGCGTCCTTCCAAGTTTGGAAGGGCGCGGGGGCTGGGCAGAAAAGCCTCCCCCAGCCCAGCGCCCTCCCTCTCCCCAACCTTCTCCTCACACACACAAGGAGGTCTCAGAGCCCGCCTCACCCACTAGGCCGGAATCTGCCTCCGTCCGCTTGGCCTCCTCCTCCCCCAAGCAGCAGCAGGTGGGGGAAGAAATTTTTTAAAGTAATTAAACAAAAAGATATATGCATTCATGTTTCTACCTTTTTTTCTAAAATATAGTAAAGATAGATGTAAATCACAAACATTGAATTCCAGAAATAATCACAAAAACAATGTGTTTGGGGGGTATGAGCAACGGATGATGGGATTTGCAGTACCTTCAATCGATTCAGCTCTGACTTCCACAGACCCCCACAAATTACAGAACTGGACCAAACTTGGCACAGTGAACCCGCATGACCAACAGAAAATACTGGAGGTGTTTGGGAGGAATTGGCAGTGATTTAGGGAACATGTCTCTCTCGGCATTACTTCGCGAACGAAGATTCAGGACGGACTCATCCCACGCTTTTTACAAGCGCGTTGATGACTAAAAAGGCCAATCTGAGATAGGCAAGTCCAGTTGCAGAAAGCACAGCAGAAAGTCTCCTTGGGTGATGTTGTTTCCAAGTTGCGGTTCTTTCTGTGTTGTCGTTTCTCTTCGAAACCCATTCGGCGTGTCTTCTCGAAAGAGGCCGCAGCATTGGGGATAGTGCGTCTCCATGCCTCCCGATGTGAGGCCAGGGTGGACCATTGTTGGTGATCAATCTGGCCGAGCCTGAGATGTTGTTTCAGGGAGTCCATATATCTCTTTTGGGGCACCTCTCTTGCGCTGATCCGTGGTGAGTTCACCATAGAGTAGTATCTTTGGGAGGCGGTGGTCCTCCATCCTAGAGACGTGCCCTGCCCAGCGCAGCTGTGTTCTCAATAGCATGGCCTCAATGCTGGTGATCCCTGCTTGCTCAAGGACAGCAACATTAGTCACATATTCGGTCCAGTGTATATTTAGGATTGTGTGAAGACAGCGCTGATGAAAGCGTTCAAGGAGTCGTAGGTGCTGGCGATAGGTGACCCATGTTTCAGACCCATAGAGGAGAATACACAGTATGATAGCTCTGTACACACTGATTTTGGTGCTTTGCCTCAGGTGCTTGTTGCTCCAGGCTCTTTTGTGAAGCCTTCCAAATGCACTCTATGCCTTTGCTAATCTGTGATCTATCTCTTTGTCAATCTTGGCGTCTGAAGAGATTATGCTTCCCAGGTAGGTGAACTGCTGAACGGACTTAAGCACAGATTTGCCTATGCTGATGTGAGGATGATGGTGTTCTTCCTGTGGTGCGGGCTGGTAGAGGACTTCCGTTTTCTTCAGGCTGACTTCCAGCCCAAACAGCTCTGCAGCTGTTGCAAAGCAGAACATGAGGCACTGCAGGGCTTCTTCTGAATGGGCGACAAGGGCAGCATCGTCGACAAAAAGCAGATCACGGACTAGATAGTTTAGAGTCTTAGTGCGAGCCCTCAGACGGCTTAAGTTGAACAAGCTGCCATCAGTACGATAGCGTATATATATGCCGTCTTCTTCTTCGAGGTCTGCCACAGCCCTTTGGAGCATCATGCTGAATACGATTGTAAATAGGGTTGGTGAAAGAACACAACCTTGTTTCACTCCATTAGTTATTAGAAAAGGCTCCAAGAGAGCATCGCCGTATCTGACTTGACCGCGCTGGCCCTCATGTAGTTCACCGGTATTTGGAGAGCACTATGAGCCCAAACAACTATGGATTTGGATGAAATCAATCAATTAATAAATCAGTAGCATAGTGAATATGCTCTGGGTTTTAGTATACACCAGGGCTGTCCAACATCTTCGGGCCCAAGGGCCGTAATGCAGGTGACGGATCACCTTGGGGGCCGGAGCGGAGGCGTGGCCGCTCGCGGGGCGTGGCCGCAGTGGGGCGTGGCTGCTCATGGGGCGAGGCCGCTCCCGCCCTGGTGCGCATGCCCAGCATCCTGCGCGACCCGCCCTTTTTCGGCGGGGTGACGTCAGGCGCCGAAAAGGGACGGGTCGCGCAAGATGCCGGGCATGCGCGCCAGGGCGGGATCGGCGAGCCGCCCTCCGCCATCTCCCTAGCTCTTGCAGCGGCCGCGCCTGAAGGAAGGTAAGCCCGGGAGCTTACCTTCCTTCAGGCGCGCCGCTGCAAGAGTCAGGACACGGCGGAGGGCGGCTCGCCAATCCCGTCCTGGCACGCAAGCCCGCAAGCGGCCCTGCACGAGCGAGGAAGAGGCGGGGGGAAGTCCCGCCCCTAGGGCATCTGACGTGGCTGCCCTCCGCCTCCTCCTCACGTGCGTAACCCCCCCCCACGGGCCGCCCCCCCCCCCCCCAGATCGAAATTTTTAAAAAAATTTTTTTAAAAAAACTGATGTCTTGCAGGGGGTTAGGGGGCCATGGGGAAGGGGCTTGGGGGCCATGTACGGCCCCAGGGCCGCCAGTTGGACAGCCCTGGTATACACTTTGAAGGACCTATTTGACGAACAGATTTTTTTCTCCCCCAGCACCTTCAGCACCTTGGAAAGCTCCTTCAAATGTCATACTAAAGTAAATCCCAGGAATGACTCATAATTCAGCAGAAAAGGGAGCTGCCTCTCATTGCTGAACTGAAACCTTGGGTTCTGATCTAGGGAGCGTGCCCTTTCGTCTCTAAAACCCAAGGAGCTGCCCAAAGGCACACAGCACATGCCCAGAGGCAATTCTCTGGCTGCTTGCAGGAACAGAGTGAAAAGTCGGGAGGCACAAAGTGGGAAGGAAGGTTTTTGGAACATGACATTTTTAGTATGGTGAGGCCATTGGACATTTCTTCCAGACGTCTTCCAGACTCCTATACTCAAAGAGAAATATGCTTACAAACAGTAACAGTAATACACAATGCTAACCCAGGCAATTTAAAGGGGTAGACCTGTAGGTGATGCTAATAAAGAGACAAAATATCAAAAAGTGTATTCTAAACAATCTCAGAGCTGTAGAACAATATTACATACAGTGTAATGCTATGTGCATATATCACAATATATCTTACAACATATATCATGCATAAATAAATATGCCAGTATACTAAAAGCCCTTTTATACATCTGAGGGCTAAAGCGACAACATATATCATGTATAAATCAGTATGACAATATACCAAAAGCCCTTACAAACATCTGAGGGCTAAAGCGACGCGCTAGCAAGGTCCAGGTAACCGTATGGGGAGTCCGGAGCCTAATAACTCACGGACTGGGAGACAGAGTCTGTGGGGGAGCCTTGGTGGACGAAAGAGCTGGTAAACTGCCGGGTGGGCAGGCGCCTACAGCTTGAGGTAAGCTGACGACGCCAAGATGGCCGTTTCACGTAAAACACGCTTCCTCAGGGCGCTCTGGACTTCTGACCGCTCCTCCCCAGGGTTGTAGTGGTTCAATTTGACTCAAAGTCTGAACGGGGGACTTCGCGTTTCCGCGTTTCAATACATGTCGATAATGCAAGTGTCCTCGCCTACAGGTCTACCCCTTTAAATTGCCTGGGTTAGCATTGTCTTCCAGACTCCGTCTGCTTTTCTATCCTCCAAAGATGGAGGTCGCCATTTTGGCCAATGATATGTCTGAAGAAAGAGGGGAGACGTCGTAATCACGTACTCTCCATTGTTTCATGTGCTTTTGGGAACCTTTAGTTTGCTTTTTAGGATAATTGCCCAAAACACCTGATTGTAAATACAATAACTGGGTGGTTATAAAAGCCAAACAACAACTGGCGTAATAGAACCAGAGGTTTCCACAGGTCACATTTTCTGCCATGCATGCAAACATCACTCTAGGCCAGGGGTAGGGAACCTATGGCTCGGGAGCCAGATGTGGCTCTTTTCATGATTGCATCTGGCTCTCCAGAGCAGCCCGGGCCTCATTTTCCCAGCATGCAATGGGGAAGAGGGACAAAATCTCCATTCTCCTCCTTCCTTCCTTCCTTCCTTCCTCCCTTCCTTCCTTTACCCTTTCCTTCTCCTTCTCTCCTTCCTTTCCCTCCCTCTCTCCCCTTCCTTCTTTCCTCCATTCTCCCTCTTCCTTCCTTCCTCTTCCTTCCTTTCTCCCATTCACCCTTTCCTTCTCCTTCTCTCCTTCCTTTTCCCTCCCTCTCTCCCCTTCCTTCTTTCCTCCATTCTCTTCCTTCCTTCCTTCCTCTCTCTACTTCACCCTTTCCTTCTCCTTCTCTCCTTTCTTTTCCCTCCTTCTCTCCCTTTCCTTTTCTCCTCCATTCTCCCTCTTCCTTCCTTCCTCTTCCTTCCTTTCTCCCCTTCCCCCTTGCCTTCTCTCCTTCCTTTTCCCTCCCTCCCTCTCCTTCCTTCTTTCCTCAATTTTCCCTCTTCTTTCCTTTCTTTCTCCCCCTTCACCCTTTCTTCTTCCTTTTCTCCTTCCTTTACCCTCCCTCTCTTCCCTTCCTTCTTTCCTCCATTCTCCCTCTTCCTTCCTTTCTTTCTCCCCCTTCACCCTTTCCTTCTCCTTTTCTCCTTCCTTTACCCTCCCTCTCTTCCCTTCCTTCTTTCCTCCATTCTCCCTCTTCCTTCCTTCCTCTTCCTTCCTTTCTCCCATTCACCCTTTCCTTCTCCTTCTCTCCTTCCTTTTCCCTCCCTCTCACCCCTTCCTTCTTTCCTTAATTTTCCCTCTTCCTTCCTTTCTTTCTCCCCTTCCCCCTTTCCTTCTCCTTCTCTCCTTCCTTTTCCCTCAGTCTCTCCCCTTCCTTCTTTCCTCCATTCTCCCTCTTCCTTCCTTCCTTCCTTTCTCCCCTTCCCCCTTTCCTTCTCTCCTTCCTTTTCCCTCCCTCTCTCCCCTTCCTTATTTCCTCCATTTTCCCTCTTCCTTCCTTCCTTTCTCCCCTTCACCCTTTCCTTCTCCTTCTCTCCATCCTTTTCCCCCTCTCTCCCCTTCTTTCTTTCCTCCATTCTCCCTCTTCCTTCCTTCCTTTCTCTCCCTTCCCCCTTTCCTTCTCCTTCTCTCCATCCTTTCCCCCTCTCTCCCCTTCCTTCTTTCCTCCATTCTCCCTCTTCCTTCCTTCCTTTCTCCCCTTCACCCTTTTCTTCACCTTCTCTCCTTCCTTTCCACCCCTCTCCCCTTCTTTCTTTCCTCCATTCTCCCTCTTCCTTCCTTCCTTTCTCCCCTTCACCCTTTCCTTTTCCTTCTCTCCTTCCTTTTCCCTCCCTCTCTCCCCTTCTTTCTTTCCTCCATTCTCCCTCTTCCTTCCTTTCTTTCTCCCCTTCACCCTTTCCCTCTCCTTCTCTCCTTCCTTTTCCCACCCTCTCTCCCCTTCTTTCTTTCCTCCATTCTTCCTCTTCCTTCCTTCCTTTCTCCCCTTAACCCTTTCCTTCTCCTTCTCTCCTTCCTTTCCCCCCCTCTCTCCCTTTTTTCCTCCATTCTCCCTCCCTCCCTTTTCCTTCCTTCTTTATTTCCTTCCTTCAATTCTATTCTTTTTCCCCAAGTCTACCTTTCCTTCTCCTTCTTTTCTTTTCCCTTCCCTCTCTCCCCCCTTTTTCTTTTCTTCTTTTCCCTTCATTATTTTACTTTTTCCTCACTCCCTTTCCTTTCTTTTCCACAGCCTTTCCTTTCCTCTCTTCCCATTTCCTTCTTTCTTTTCCCCTCCTTGTGTCTTTCCTGCTTTTCTTTTCTTCCTTTTCCATAGTTGGTTCTTCTTTTCTCTCTTCCTCTCCCCCTCTCTCCTTTCTTTCTTTCTTTCCCCCTTCCTTCCTTCCATCTTCTCTTCCTTCCCAGAGTCCTGAGCGTGCCTTTTGCAGAGCCAGGCCTGAAGTGTCTCGTCATTCTGCTGGGGGAAATCCTTTTCTCATAGTATGTACTTATAAACTCACATTTAGTTGGATTCAGATTTAAAATAGATTATATACAGTATATTACTAGCTTGGGGACCCAGCGGTGTCCGGGTCATTTGAGAAGTGTAGCAGGATGTAGAGTGGGTCATGGGGGCTCTGTGTGGCAAGTGTGGTCTGTATTGGTGAATGGATGAGGGTTGCATGGTTTTGAGGAAGTGAGTGAAGGTACTTCAAGACCCATCATCCATGGTCCACCCTCCTGCAAACTGCAGCAGGATGTAGAGTGGGTCATGGGGGCTCTACGTGCCAACTTTGGTCTTGATCAGTCATTGGATGAGGGTTGCAGCAGTCTCGGGAAATGAGTGAATGTACTTCAAGTCCCATCATCCATGGTCCGGCCTCCTTCAAACTGCAGCAGGATGTAGAGTGGGTGATGGGGGCTCTATGTGCCAACTTTGGTCTTGATCAGTCATTGGATGAGGGTTGCAGCAGTCTTGGGAAATGAGTGAATGTACTTCAAGTCCCATCATCCATGGTCCAGCCTCCTTCAAACTGCAGCAGGATGTAGAGTGGGTGATGGGGGCTCTATGTGCCAACTTTGGTCTTGATCAGTCATTGGATGAGGGTTGCAGCGGTCTCGGGAAATGAGTGAATGTACTTCAAGTCCCATCATCCATGGTCCGGCCTCCTTCAAACTGCAACAGGATGTAGAGTGGGTGATGGGGGCTCTATGTGCCAACTTTGGTCTTGATCAGTCATTGGATGAGGGTTGCAGCGGTCTCGGGAAATGAGTGAATGTACTTCAAGTCCCATCATCCATGGTCCGGCCTCCTTCAAACTGCAACAGGATGTAGAGTGGGTGATGGGGGCTCTATGTGCCAACTTTGGTCTTGATCAGTCATTGGGTGAGGGTCGCAGTGGTCTTGGGAAGTGAGCATAGGTACTTCAAGTCCCATCATCCATGGTCTGGCCTCCTTCAAACTGCAGCAGGATGTAGAGTGGGTGATGGGGGCTCTATGTGCCAACTTTGGTCTTGATCAGTCATTGGGTGAGGGTCGCAGCGGTCTTGGGAAGTGAGCATAGGTACTTCAAGTCCCATCATCCATGGTCTGGCCTCCTTCAAACTGCAGCAGGATGTAGAGTGGGTCATGGGGGCTCTGTGTGCCAAGTTTGTTCTTTATTGGGCTTTGCTGGGGGCCGCAGTGATCCATGGGAACCAAAGGGAGTTAAAGTACTACAAATCCCATAATCCGTGGTCCATCTCCCCCAAACCACACCAGGCCATAAAGGGGGGTCAGGGGGGTTATGTGTGCCAAGTTTGGTGCAGGTCCATCACCCGCGCTGGTCGCTGTGGCCTGTGAAAGTGGCAGCCAATCAGAACGCTGGCACATATCCACAAACCCACAAACAAACACACATACAAACTTTCAGCTTTATTAATGTATAGAGATAGAGATAGAGAAGATATAGAGATGTATAGAGATATGGCTCTCACTGAAATAAATTTCCAAATATTTTGCTTTCATGGCTCTCTGAGTAAAAAAGGTTCCCGACCCTGCTCTAGGCTCTGCCTTTGGTTCAGCCTCAAAAACAAGAGGATTTTGCTCTCACCAATTACTGCCTCCGTGAACGGCTGCTGGACTTATCTTGCAGCCATTTCAGCTTTGCATAAACCTGTCACGACCTACCGTATCTCCTGCAGTTCGTGGCCTTTGGGCTTCTTGATTGATACGATTTCTTTTCCTTCCAAGTACAACCATGTTTTGTGATTCTGACAAAGTGGGGTAGACGTCGTTCATGGAAGTTGCTGCCAACATGAATCTAATCCTTTCTAGGAGATGCCATTGCTGCGGTTGGCAACCCAGGTCTTTGGCCTTCCTTTTCTTATTTCCACTGTAGTTCAAGAGCAACCTAATCTTAAAAATTGAGTGCAAAATTATCTCTGGCTGCATCATAAACAAGCAACATTGCAAATTGCAAGAATTTGGCCTGCATTAATAGGAGTCTAGTGTCTAACTCTGTTCATGCCCAGTGTTATTCTTAAATTTTAATATATTATATCTGGCCCTGCTATAAGGTTCTAATCTTTGTGTTTATTGTTTACTAGCTTGGGGACCCGGCCCTGCCCGGGTTATTTGAGAAAGACATTGTGTGCCAAGAAGCAACGCACCAGCGCCACCTAGTGTTCACCACCAGAACTTTAGCAACACTGTAGAAGCAAAGCACCAGCGCCACCTAGTTTTCACCACCGGAACTTTAGCAGCACTGTAGAAGCAAAGCACCAGCGCCACCTAGTATTCACCACCAGAACTTTAGCAACACTGTAGAAGCAAAGCACCAGCGCCACCTAGTGTTCACCACCAGAACTTTAGCAACACTGTAGAAGCAACGCACCAGCGCCACCTAGTGTTCACCACCAGAACTTTAGCAACACTGTAGAAGCAAAGCACCAGCGCCACCTAGTGTTCACCACCAGAACTTTAGCAACACTGTAGAAGCAAAGCACCAGCGCCACCTAGTGTTCACCACCGGAACTTTAGCAACACTGTAGAAGCAAAGCACCAGCGCCACCTAGTGTTCACCACCAGAACTTTAGCAACACTGTAGAAGCAAAGCACCAGCGCCACCTAGTGTTCACCACCAGAATTTTAGCAACACTGTAGAACCAAAGCACCAGCGCCACCTAGTGTTCACCACCAGAACTTTAGCAACACTGTAGAAGCAAAGCACCAGCGCCACCTAGTGTTCACCACCAGAACTTTAGCAACACTGTAGAAGCAAAGCACCAGCGCCACCTAGTGTTCACCACCAGAACTTTAGCAACACTGTAGAAGCAAAGCACCAGCGCCACCTAGTGTTCACCACCAGAACTTTAGCAACACAGTAGAAGCCAAGCACCAGCGCCACCTAGTGTTCACCACCAGAACTTTAGCAACACCGTAGAAGCAGAGCACCAGCGCCACCTAGTTTTCACCACCAGAACTTTAGCAACACCATAGAAGCAAAGCACCAGCGCCACCTAGTGTTCACCACCAGAACTTTAGCAACACAGTAGAAGCAGAGCACCAGCACCACCTAGTGTTCACCACCAGAACTTTAGCAACACAGTAGAAGCAAGCACCAGCGCCACCTAGTGTTCACCACCAGAACTTTAGCAACACAGTAGAAGCAAAGCACCAGCGCCACCTAGTGTTCACCACCAGAACTTTAGCAACACAGTAGAAGCAAAGCACCAGCCCCACCTAGTGTTCACCACCAGAACTTTAGCAACACAGTAGAAGCAAAGCACCAGCGCCACCTAGTGTTCACCACCAGAACTTTAGCAACACTGTAGAAGCAAAGCACCAGCACCACCTAGTGTTCACTACCAGAACTTTAGCAACACTGTAGAAGCAAAGCACCAGCGCCACCTAGTGTTCACCACCAGAACTTTAGCAACACAGTAGAAGCAAAGCACCAGCGCCACCTAGTGTTCACCACCAGAACTTTAGTTTTGTAAGTACTTTAGAACCATTTAGAACCATGATTGCCCAGGCCTACCAGACAGCTAACAATCAAGTGCCAGTTAACATCTCCCAAACAGGGGGTGCCTCCAGGCAACAAGAGCCAGGCTGCCTCTATGCAGATACCCTCATTGATGGACTTTGCAGCTTCATGACTATTGATTTGGACAATATTTTGCTTGAAACAGACAAGAGTTCTTTCTTCCACCCTGGGTATATACAGTATACACTCCACTTGCTTCACTGCCAACAGAACCTCTGAAGATGCCATTAGCCACAGATGCAGGTGAAATGTTAAGTCTATTCATGTCTGATTCTGGGAGGAGGAGCTCATCTCCATTTCTAAACTGAAGATCCGGCATTGTCCATAGATGCCCCCAAGGTCATGTGGCTGGCATGACTGCATGGAGCACCATTACCTTGCCGCAGAAACAGTACTTAGTGACCTCACATTTGCATGTTTTTGAACTGCTAGGCTGGCAGAAGCTGGGGCTAACAACGGAAGCTCACCCTTTCGGTCAGCAAGTTTGGCAGCTTTATTATTATTAATGATAAACTTTATTTATACCCCGCCACCATCTCCCCAAGGGGACTCGGGGCGGCTTACGGCCATCAATACAAAAAAAACCCACACAGTATAACATAAGAACACAACAGAAAATGAAAATAATGTTACCTAAATACAAAACCAATGTAAATAAACAACACAACAATATAAAATTAAGAGATTAAGACACTGAAGACGATGACCATTTTCTGTGCCAGACAGGAAGCAGCCCATTGCAACATTCACACTTGGCTCAAACAGACAAGAGTTCTTTCCCCAGGCAGGAAGCAGCCAGGCTTTGAAGCTGCAAGGCCATTCAATACGAATCAAGGTGGCCAATGGCAGCATTCACCTCCAACATACCAGCGTTCTTTCTCCCACACTGGACATTATTGCACAGATATAAAAACCTCACTTGTTTCCTAGTTTCCAACAGATCTCACAACCTCTAAGGATGCCTGCCATAGATGTGAGTGAAACGTCAGGAGAGAATGCTTCCCAACCTTTTTTGAGCCATGGCACACTTTTTACATTTACAAAATCCTGGGGCACACCACCAACCAAATGACACAAAATGGCACTCTAACATAGTAATACATATAGTTAATATGTTTTTAAATGTCATTATATACTCAGTGTGAAACCTGGGCCTGTTTCAATGAACACAACATAGATATCCTGGCAGGAATGGCAGAAAGACACAAACTTCCCACACAGAACTCCCATAACCAAGAGATAATACTGTAAGAGTTTGGTGGGCATTGACCTTGGGTTTTGGAGTTGTAGTTCACCGATATCCAGAGAGCACTGTGGACTGAAACAATGTTGGATCAGGACCAAACTTGGCATGAATACTCAATATGCCCAAATGTGAACACAGATGGAGTTTGGGCAAAATAGACCTTGACATTTGGGAGTTACAGTTTCTGGGATTTATAGTTAACACACAATCAAAGAGCATCCTGAACTCTTGCAACAATGGAATTGAACCAAACTTGGCATATTGAACTCTCATTACCAACAGAAAGTACTGAAAGGGTTTGCTTGAGAATTGACCTTGAGTTTGGAAGTTGTAGTTCACCTATATCCAGAGAGCACTGTGGACTCAAACAATGTTATGTTATGTTGTTGATTGTTTTCTATCCAGAATCACAATGTTGGAAGGAGGCTCACCACTTTAAGGTCCCTAAAACAGGCATGGGAAAACTTTGCCCCTCTGGGTGCTTTGGACTTCAATTCCCACCATTCCTAACAGCCTGAGGCCCTTTCCTGCTTAAGTGGCTGAGGGGGAGAAAAAGAGCCTGAGGCTGCTAGGAATGGTGGGAGTTGGAGTCCAAAACACCTGAAGGTCCAAGTTGGCCCATGCCAGCTTTTGACAGAGACCTCTTCCTCCCCTTCCCTTCGCGCCCTTTCTTCCCCCCTCCTGCCGAACACTGACTTTTCTTCTACACTGCTGCTTCTGCCGCCACTTTGATCTGCGGGGCAGCGTGAGCGTGTTCAGGAGGGGGGGGGGAGGGAGGAAGACGTGACCCGTGCGGGCGCTACTGCGCAGACTCGCCCCAGAGCAAAGCGAGGCAAAGCGAGCAGAGCGAGGCTGGGAAGAAGGGAGCCCGAGTGAGAGAAGAAAAAGTGTTCGGTAGGAGGGGGAAGAAAGGGTATTGAGGGTCCAATTTCCCACAGCACACCTGCTGATCACTCACGGCACACTAGTGTGCCACAGCACACTGGTTGGGAAACACTGCTCTAAGGATGCCTGCCATAGATGTGAGTGAAACGTCAGGAGAGAATGCTTCTGGAGCATGGCCCTAGAGCAGCGTTTCTCAACCTGGGGATCGCGACCCCTAAAGGGGTCGCGAGGCTGTGTCAAAGGGGTCGCCAAAGACCATCAGAAAACACAGTATTTTCTGTTGGTCATTGGGGGGGGGGGGTTCCTGTGGGAAGTTTGCCCCAGTTCTATCATTTGTAGGGTTCAGAATGCTCTTTGATTGTAGGTAAACTGTAAATCCCAGCAACTACAACTCTCAAATGTCAAGGTCTATTTTCCCCAAACTCCACCAGTGTTTACATTTGGCCAGATTGAGTATTCCTGCCAAGTTTGGTCCAGATCCATCACTGTTTGAGTCCACAGTGCTCTCTGGGTAGGTGAACTACAACTCCAAAACTCAAGGTCAATGCCCACCAAACCCTTCCAGTATTTTCTGTTGGTTGTGAGAGTTCTGTGTGCCAAGTCTGGTTCAATTCTATCATTGGTGGAGTTCAGAATGGTCTTTGATTGTAGGTGAACTATAAATCCCAGCAACCACAACTCCCAAATTACAAAATCAACCCCCCCCCCCCAACCCCTCCAGTATTCAAATTCGGGTGTTCCAGGTATTTGTACCCAACTTTGCCCAGTGAATGAAAGTACCTCCTGATATTTATATTCTGATTCATAACAGTAGCAAAATTACAATTGTGAAGTAGAAACAAAAATAATTTTATGGTTGGGGGTCACCACAACATGAGGAACTGTATTGAGGGGTCACGGCATTAGGAAGGTTGAGAACCGCTGCCCTAGAGCCTGGAAAACTCACAGCAACCCAGGGATTCTGGCCATGGAAGTCTTCGACAACACATTTTTCCAGGCTTTCACTATTTTGTGTCTTGCAGCACATAATAGGAGCAGTATATAATTTTTATTGACCAGATCCTTTTTCTCACTTTCAGGTGCAGAAATCATTAATACAGCTCCCCTGAAGTGTATTGCTTCCTCCACTATTCGTCTTATCCATGATAGCACAGTAACTAAAGTATCCAGATGATTTTCTTCTCATCTTCTGCCCGAGAAAGCCGTCTATTCTTAAGACGAATGAGGAAATCCAGAACACAAAGAATAATCGTTTATAATCTTGCGTAAGCCAGGAATGGCCTGAACTCCTGCATCTTCCCGGACTAAATAGCTGCTCCTAAAGAGCGATATTCAGAATGCAAAGCGCTGCATTTAGGCCGTGGGGTGATTATTAATTTATGCAACCCTATCAATATACACGGCACACAGCCAGAGAGATTATATAACACCTTTTTGTTGTGAATGTACTAATAGTTTACTTCCAAACTTAATCTCTCTCTCTCTCTCTCTCTCTCTCTCTCTCTCTCTCTGTATGTGTGTTTCATATTAAAGGAAAGCATTCTATGACCTCTACATCATTTACAAAAATGTACTTTTATGCACACACACACAAACACACACACCTGTCGGTCAAAACCCATTTTGGCCCCTTCTACATTGCCATATAAAATCCAGATGATCTGCTTTGAACTGGATTATGTGGCAGTGTAGACTCATATAATCCAGTTCAAAGCAGATAATCTGATTTATACGGTAGTGCAGAAGGGGCCTGAGAAGGCCTACCACACAATGTTTCCATGGCAATTCTCTGGCACCTCTCTTTGAGCAGGCTCCCTTTCTTTCCTTCCTTCCTTTCCCTCACACACCTCCCTCTCTTTTCTTCCTTTTCTCCTTCTCTTGCTTTCCCACCTTCCCCTTCTTTCTGTTCTTCCCTTCCTTTCCTTTCTCTTCCTTTTCCCTCTTCCCTCCCTTCCTTTGTCCCTTCTTTCTTTCCTTCCATCTTCATCCCTTCTTTCTTTCTTTCCTTCCCTCCTCTCACACCTTTCCCTCTTTCCTTTTTCTTCCTTCCTTTCCTCCTTTTCCTTACTTCCCCCTCCTTCGTTTCACCTTTCCTTTCTTTCTTTCTTTACCTCACACACCTCCCTCTCTTTTCTTCCTTTCCTTCTTATCTTGCTTTCCCACCTTCCCCTTCTTTCTGTTCTTCCCTTCCTTCCCTTTCCCTTCCTTTTCCCTCTTCCCTCCCTTCCTTTGTCCCTTCTTTCTTTCCTTCCATCTTCATCCCTTCTTTCTCTTTCTTTCCTTCCCTCCTCTCACACCTTTCCCTCTTTCCTTTTCTTCCTTCCTTTCCTCCTTTTCCTTACTTCCCCCTCCTTCCTTTCACCTTTCCTTTCTTTCTTTCTTTACCCCACACACCTCCCTCTCTTTTCTTCCTTTCCTTCTTCTCTTGCTTTCCCACGTTCCCCTTCTTTCTGTTCTTCCCTTCCTTCCCTTTCCCTTCCTTTTTCCCTCTTCCCTCCCTCCCTTTGTCCCTTCTTTCTTTCCTTCCATCTTCATCCCTTCTTTCTCTTTCTTTCCTTCCCTCCTCTCACACCTTTCTCTCTTTCCTTTTCTTCCTTCCTTTCCTCCTTTTCCTTACTTCCCCCTCCTTCCTTTCACCTTTCCTTTCTTTCTTTCTTTACCTCACACACCTCCCTCTCTTTTCTTCCTTTCATTCCTTCTTATCTTGCTTTCCCACCTTCCCCTTCTTTCTGTTCTTCCCTTCCTTCCCTTTCCCTTCCTTTTCCCTCTTCCCTCCCTCCCTTTGTCCCTTCTTTCTTTCCTTCCATCTTCATCCCCTCTTTCTCTTTCTTTCCTTCCCTCCTCTCACACCTTTTCCTCTTTCCTTTTTCTTCCTTCCTTTCCTCCTTTTCCTTACTTCCCCCTCCTTCCTTTCACCTTTCCTTTCTTTCTTTCTTTCTTTACCTCATACACCTCCCTCTCTTTTCTTCCTTTCATTCCTTCTTATCTTGCTTGCCCACCTTCCACTTCTTTCTGTTCTTCCCTTCCTTTCCTTTCCCTTCCTTTCCCCTGTCCCGCCTTCCTTTGTCCCTTCTTTCTTTCCTTCCATCTTCATCCCTTCTTTCATTCTTTCCTTCCCTCCTCTCACACCTTTCCCTCTTTCCTTTTCTTCCTTCCTTTCCTCCTTTCTTTCCTTTACTTCCCCTCCTTCCTTTCACCTTTCCTTTCTTTCTTTTTTTCATTTACTTCCTCACACACCTCCCTTTTTTCTTTTCTTCCTTTCATTCCTTCTTATCTTGCTTTCCCACCTTCCCCTTCTTTCTGTTCTTCCCTTCCTTCCCTTTCTCTTCCTTTTCCCTCTTCCCTCCCTTCCTTTGTCCCGTCTTTCTTTCCTTCCATCTTCATTCCTTTCTTTTCTCTTTCTTTCCTTTTCCTTCCCTCCTCTCACACCTTTCCCTCTTTCCTTTTCTTCCTTCCTTTTCTCCTTTTCCTTACTCCCCCCTCCTTCCTTTCACCTTTCCTTTCTTTCTTTCTTTACCTCATACACCTCCCTCTCTTTTCTTCCTTTCATTCCTTCTTATCTTGCTTGCCCACCTTCCACTTCTTTCTGTTCTTCCCTTCCTTCCCTTTCCGTTCCTTTTCCCTCTTCCCTCCCTTCCTTTGTCCCTTCTTTCTTTCCTTCCATCTTCATCCTTTCTTTCTCTTTCTTTCCTTCCCTCCTCTCACACCTTTCCCTCTTTCCTTTTTCTTCCTTCCTTTCCTCCTCTTCCTTACTTCCTCCTTCTTTTCACCTTTCCTTTCTCCCCCCTCTCCTTCCCTCCTTCCTTCCTTCCTTCCTTCCTTCCTTCCTTCCTTCCTTCCTTCCTTCCTTCCTTCCTTCCTTCCTTGCTTCCTTCCTTCCTCCCTTCCCTTCTAATACATTGATTTTATTTATTTACTGTGTTCATATACCGCTTTTCTCACCCCAGAGGTGAATCAAAGCGGTTTCCAACATGTCACTTTTCTTTCCCAGTGACATGTCAGAGGGCAACTTCACCTAGCAACAGCCAATCAAGTGATATCATAGACAGCCACTTCATTTAGCAAGAGCCTTTGCAATAGAAACATACAAACGCGGGTGCGCACACATGCACACACACACAAACAGGATCATGGGAGGGGGGGGTCTGTGTCCCAAGTGTGATCCAGATCCATGGCTGATGGGGTTCTCAATAGTCCCTAGATGTGGGTGAAGATACAGCAAATCCCATCATCCGTGGTCCATCCTCCCCCAAACCTCACCAGGACGTAAAGGGGATCATGAGGGGGGGTGTGCTCCATGGGGGGGTGTGCTCCAAGTGTGCTCCATGGGGTTTTCAGTAGTCTCTAGATGTGGGCGAAGGTACTGCTACCCCCATCATCCAAGGTCCTTCCCGCCCAAAAACCCCACCAGGATGTAAAGTGGGTCATGGTGGGTCTATGTGCCAAGTGTGGTCCAGATAATAATAATAATTATTATTATTTATTTATATTCCGCCCTTCTCACCCTGAAGGGGACTCAGGGCAGATCACAAGTACACATACATGGCAAACATTCAATGCCATTTGTATAGACGTACACAGTACACAGACAGAACAGAAGGAAGTTTTTGTGTCGTGCCATAGGGGGTGCTGTCGCTCCATCCTCTATGACGAAGAGCTGTCAGGATGTCCTCATTCCAGCCTTTTCTGATCTTCTTTTTCTTTATGTTATTGTAAAACACCTCCCCTGCTATTTTAGCGGTACCTAATTGTTCTAATTACAGCTAAAGCCGTTTCCGAACTGCTTAGGTAAACAGTGGGTAGGACAAATTTTGGAGGGATGTACACCTAGAATTGAAGAAATTGTTGAGGAAGGATCTGCTGAGAACTCCGGAAGCTTTTCTGCTGGGGATTGTGGACCCCTCCTGGGATCCAAAAGAGAAAAGAACCTTCATTCTGACTACTACAGCGGCTAGAATGGTCTATGCCAAATATTGGAAGTCCCAGGAGGAGCCCACAATCGACGAGTGGCTGCTGAAAGTGGTGGACATAGTGCAAATGGAAGCCCTGACCAAAGCACTGAGAGAGGATGGGGAAAAGGATGCTAAGAGTAATAAGTGGAAATGGTCAGGATTGGTCGACTATATATATATATATATATATATATATATATATATATATATATATATATAGAACTTAGGGTGAAGGGCTGGTAGAATATAGAGATAGATGTGTAGACGCAAAAGCAACAACCTTGTTTATAATTAAACACTAGTAGTAGGTTTAGAAATATCTTTGTATGAAAATGTTGATGGGTTAAAGTTTGTTTTCTCTCATACTTAGATCTGACTGGCAAAAAGTTTTAATTAATCCTTGAGCTAAAGATTGATTAATCAACCGCAGAAGTCAAGACGCGAGGAGAATGGCCCAGCGCCAAACCTTCTTTTGCCCTGCACACAGTTAAAGGCCCAGGGAACTCCATCCCTGGTCCTTCACCTTTTCTTTTACACTTTTATACTCTACTAGCTGTACCCAGCACGCGTTGCTGTGCCCTATTTAGGAGATGCGAGAAAGTCTGAGTATGTAAGGGTTGGAATTGATGTTACTTATGGTCTAGGTGGGGTCATGCCACTGTCGTAGTGGGTTGTTGTGGTGGGTGGGATGTTGAAGTCCTATGGAGTTGTCGGTGTGTGGTGTTCCTGGCGTTCTGCAGAGCTTGTGGATATACAATGTTTTTGTCTTTCCGTCTGCTGTGTTGATGTAGAGGTTCTGTGGTTTCCCAACTCTGGGGCACGCTACGTAGAGTTGTCCGTGGGAGAAGCATTCTGTGTCAAGGTCTGTGCCACAGATTTGTAGTGTTTGTCCTTGAGCCTTGTTTATGGTGATGGCAAAAGTTAGTGTAGTGGTGTCTTTCTGTTCTGGCGTTTGTTCTGCCCTTTTTTGTGTGATGTATGTAGCGTTGCGAGTGTGTCGTCCGATGCTGTTCTTTTTAGGAGGCATGGCTTGTCTTTTGGGTCAGCTTATGCCTGTGTGGAAGGAAGGAATGGCATACAAATGGGTTGAGCAGTAGACGCAAGGTTGTGTTATGTGCGTATTGTGTTGTGTGTAGGTATTACTTTTGTGTTATTCTGAGGGTATGTGTTTGTCAGTGGTGCCTGTGTCCCTGGTGCCCTATTTGTCTCCCTCCTAGATCTTGACCGTGGCAGTTTAACCCTCAACTGAAATCTCTCAGCATTCTAAGTGGCTTTGCCCACCGTTACTATGGTAACTGATGTTGGCCAATGGGTTTCGCTGGCTGCCGCAGAGGATGCTGGGAAATGTAGTTTTATTTTTACTCGTGGTTTTGGGGGCCTTTTAGGTTTTGGGGGGAAAGTTTCTTTGCTACAAACGTACCTTGCTTGAGGCCTATTTCTGTTGGCAAGTTTTGTGTTTCTGCGTTGTAAGGTTTCTCTGTTTGAGGTAGTCTTCACATGACGACTCTTCCTTTATTATACTCTATTCTCTCTTAAGGACTCTATTCTTTATTCACGTTCCCGGATGCACAGCACTGGGCAACAACTGCATATTGTTTGTATGCAGTGCCGTAGCCAGGATTTTGATTTGGGGGGGGGCTGAGTTTGGTTCGGGGGGGGCTGAGACTGGGTGGAAGAGGGTCTACCCTAGCAAACCTTTTGCATTGTTATCCCAATAACCCCATGAATGTGGGATATAATGAGCATGGTGATCAGATCATGATATGAATAAACATAACAGTTAAAATAATGTACCAGTAAGGCCTTTTCGCGGACCACCCTGAGAATTTTTTGGGGGGGCTGAAGCCCCCTTAGCCCCCCCCACCCGGCTACATGCCTGTTTGTATGTAACTCTTCTATTTTATATTATGAAATTTTCAATAAAGACTGATTTTTTTAAAAAAACAGTGGGTAGGGCTGATGGTTGGCTACCCACGCCAACCCAGATCCGTTGTTGGCGGGAGTTACAGGCATGCCCGGATTACCCATAAGGCCAATGAGGTCATGCGCCCCCTCTCGACTAGGGGTGCTAGTCAAGAGGGGGCGCAGATCACGGACCAAAAAAACCCGGTCCGTGCACCTCTTTCCCACTTTCTCATGCCCCTCCTCGCTCCTTCTCCCGGCAAAGTCTCTGCTCCGTCCCCTCCGGGAGCGCATGCCAAGCAGACATCTCTCTCTCTCTCTCTCACTCACTCTTTCTCTCTCTCTCTCTCACGCGCTCTCTCTGTCGCGTGCACGCTCTCTCTCTCTCGCTCTTTTGTGTGCTCTTTCTCGCGCTCTCTCTCTCTCTCGTGCGTGCCTTTGGAGCGAGTTTGCACCCGCTGCGCTCTCCCCAAGCCTCCCGACTCCCGAGGAGATCTTCAGAGCACAGCGGAGCTTTCCAGCTGGTGGGAATGGGGACCTTGGAGGTGGCGGGATGGTGCCTACTCGCCTTTCTCTTTTGCTCCGGAGGCACCATGGCGAAAGCCAGCCAAGTGTGAGTCTGAGTGGTGTGGGGGGGGGGGGATTATTCCAAAGTGTAGCCTAGGGCGCAAAAAAGTGTTAATCCGGGCCTGGTTACAGGGCTCTCTGAAACTTGGGTTCATCTTGCAGAAAATATACATGCAAACATACGGACACTGACTTTTATTAGACAGACAGACAGATATTCAAACACTTTAGCTGCTAAATCGATGATCACCAGGGGGCTAATATGACAAGCGGCTACTTGCATTTGGAATCTCTCATTTTGCTATGAGAAAGGCTGAATCTTCCATAAATCCCAGCTTCCTCTGGATCTGGCTTTGGCTCAGTGAACAACTGCGGCGATGTGCCGCTCCTCCGCATTGGAGCAGTCCGGCTGGCCAGATTCCAGTTCAGACAAAACAAATGATTTGCAACTCCAAAGTGTTCAACCTGCGGCCTTGCCCACCTGCTGCAACTGGGCAGTGAATCTGGCTAGCTAAATGGTTGTCCCGACAGGTAGATTGACAAGGCTGCCGAATTCCTCAACCACACACGAGAGTGTTTTTCTAAGGAACACCTTCATTGTACATTTATCGGCACAAAAATATAGCTCTCGCAGTAACTATTTGTGTGTGTGTCTGCACACACTGCTGTTATTTATTAAAGGAGCACATTGATTTTTGCGAGGGAGGCAGCATAGGGTGGTGAGTCTGAGTGCGCCCCTTTGCATAATGGCCGTTGCTTGTTGTGTGCTTTCAAGTGCTTTGGAAGCTATGGTGCTGCAGAAGAGGTTTGGCCATGGACTTCTCAGAGGATGAGAGAGTGTGACTTGGCCAAGACCAAGCAGGGATTCAAATGCTGGTTTCCAGAATCATTATCCAACACTCAAACCACTCCACCACGCTGGCTTTTTTTTTTGTTGCATAATTAGCAACAACAAATTTGCATGAATTAACATCCATACAAAGGCCCAGTGCTGAGCTGCTGAACTTGCAGACCAAAAGGTCAGTGGTTCAAATTTTATTTATTTATTTATTTAATTTACTTTATTTACCTTATTTCTATTCCGCCCTTCTCACCCCGCAGGGGACTCAGGGCGGATTACAATGTACACATTACATTTAGACACACAAACACACAAGACAGACAGAGGCCATTTAACATCTGGCCACCAGGGGGAGCTGTCGCACTCCTTTGTTCCTCAGCGTGTTTCCTGGAGATCTTTTTTATGGCCTCGTTAATCAGTTAAATTAAGCCCCCCACTAAGTGGTACCTTAATTTCCTACTTGACAGATGCAACTGTCTTTCAGGTTGCAAACGTCGACAACAGGCTACACAATAGGTCGAGAGCCCACCTCGACCCGGGCAGGCCTCGAACTCATGACCTTCTGGCCAGTAGAGATCTTATGCAGCTGACACCCAGCCAGCTGCGCCACATTCCCGGTGCGTTTTATTTATTTACAGTATTTATATTCCGCCATTCTCACCCCGCAGGGAACTCAGGGCAGATTTCAATGTACACATACATGGCAAACATTGAATGCCATAGACATGCAACACATATAGACAGACAGTCAGAGGCTATTTGACATTCCACTTTTCTGGCCACCAGGGGAGCTGTCGCATCACTGTCTATCTGTGACACTGATGAAGTACTTCTGCATTTCCCTGCTTTGCTAATTTTTTTTTTATGGCCTCGTAAATTAGTTAAATTAGCCTCCCCACACAGAGGTGGTACCTAAATTTCCTACTTGAGAGATGCAACTGTCTTTCGGGTTACAAAGGTCGACAGCAAGCCACACAATTGGTTGGAAGCTCACTCCGACCCGGGCTGGCTTCGAACTCATGACCTTTCGGTCAGTAGTGATCCGGAGAGTGGGGTGAGCTCCCACTGTTAGCCCCAGCTTCTCCCAACCTAGCAGTTTGAAATCATGCAAAAGATCAATGGGTTCCACTTCTGCGGGAAGGTAACGGCGCTCCATGCAGTCATGCTGGCCACATGACCTTGGAGGTGTCTATGGACAAGGCCAACTCTTTGGCTTAGAAAGGGAGATGAGCATCACCCTCCCAGAGTTGGACACGAGTAGATAATGTCAGAGGAAACCCTTACCTTTGGCACGAGTACTCCATATGCCCAAATGTGAACACAGATGAAGTTTGGGGGAAATAGACCCTGTCCTTTGGGAGTTGTAGTTGTTAGGATTTATAGTTCACCAACAATCAAAGAGCATTCTGAACCCCACCAATGATAGAATTGGGCCAAACTTCCCACACAGAACCCCCACGACCATCAGAAAATGCTGTATTTTCTGGTAGTCTTTGGCAATACTTCGTGACACCCCCCTCCCCCCCCAGGGGTCCCAATCCTCAGGTTGAGAAACGTTTAAGCAGCGGAGGAGGGGGGAATGAAAGGGCCTGAGGCAGGCCCGGATTACCCATAAGGCCAACCTAGGCCATGGCCTTGGGGCACAAGCCGAGGGGGGCGCAATTCACGGACCAAAAATAAGTTAATTAAAAGAAAAACAACCTTCGTGGCCAGCCCTTGGGAATGGCGGGAGTTGAAGCACAAAGGCCTCGGACGGAGGGAAGGAGGGAGGGCCGAGCCTGGTCTCAAGGCAGGACACGCAGGGCGAGGAGCAGCAGCAGTAGCAGCATCTTCCCCCCCTTTCCCCCCCGCTACTCAGCTGGGGGCGGGGCCTCCCAGGGAGACATCACTTTCTCTCTCCTCCTCCGCCAGGCCCGCCTCCCTCCCTCCCTCCCTCGGAGGCAGGGAGTGGGCGGGGCCAGGAGTGAGTCCTCCGAGCTCGCCTCCTGACCCCACCTCCCGCCTTGTGACACCCATCGATCAAAGCTGAAGAGCGGCAGCCAGCCAATCGGGGAGCCTCCCTCCCTCCCGGGCGGGTGTGGCTCCGCGGACTTGGCCAATAGGAAGGCAACGGCCTGCTTGGAGGTGGAAGTCCATGGAGAATGAGTGGGTGTATCTCTCTCTATCTCCAGGGAGCCCACCCCTGAAGGAAGGAAGGCCCCCCAGGCCTTTCTCCCACTACCAGGGGCGGTCTAAGGTAATTTTAAATGGTAAGCGAACATTATTTTGGCGCCCCCCAAAAAAACATTATTCCCCCATGTAAAACAAATATACAATTATAAAATCCCAATACCATTAGTAGTATTATATTGTATCACTGTAAATACAATATATTATACCATACTCCTACTATATTATATCATAATTATATTATACTACATTACAATATAATTATAGTATAATATATTGACATTATAATATAATATAACATTCTATTCTATTATTATTATTATTATTATAATAAAATAATAAATAAAATTATTTATTTAAATAAAATTATCCTCTACTAAATATTTTCATTACTCCTATAAAACTCAAATAACCCCAAAGAAAGTAAAATAAAATATTATATATTACTATTTTGTACAATACCAGTATACTGCAATATTGTTTGTAATATTACATGTAATATAAAATATATCATTATTCTATTGTTATATTGTATTTGTATTATATTGTATGACAATATTAAGCAGAACTGTATAATAATCAACAAGAAATGCAATGTAAATGCATCAAAATCAGAATATATTACCTACCACCCGACTCATAATTCATAGGAGTCTCCCATAAGTCCAAAATTAGGATCCCAATGTAAATGTAAATAGAAAAACAGCCAAAATGTTCAAATGAGGTCGAATACAGGCAGCGCGGCCTGGGCAAACTTGGGCCCCCCTCCCTCTAGGTGTTTTGGACTTCAACTCCCACAACTCCTCATAGCCTCAGGCCCCTCAGGTCTAGACAGAAATAGAGCTGAAGAAAGGAAGGAGGGAGAGAAGAGGTCACAGAGGAGGAGGAGGAAAAGGAAAGCCCTTCATTCATTCCTTCACTTACACTTCCTTCACTGATTCTTTTCTCCTTCCCGCAAAAACGCACGGGCGGAGACAAAGGGAGAGGGGAAGCACTCCCTGCCTGCCTGATAGGGAGTGCTTTGCTTACAGGCTTCTGCGCAAGGGAGCTACTGGGCATGCGCGGAGGTTTTCGCGCATGTGCAGTTGCTCCTGCGCTCAACTTCAGCTCCGGAGCAACTGCGCCTGTGCGAAAACCTCTGCGCATGCCCAGAAGCGGCGTCGAAGCGCACAAGGCCGGGGCCCAAAAGCAGGCAGCTGCGGCGCTGTCTGAGGAACATCGGCAGGGCCAGGATGGCGCCCCGTGCGGCCGGGATGGCGCCCCCTTCCCAGATGGCGCCCTATGCGGCCGCTTACTTGGCCTACCTGTAGGACCGCCCCTGCCCACTACTCTCCCTCCCTGGGGAGCGGGGATCCTAATCTGCCCTAGCAGATGGCCACCCTGCCACAGCCCCCAAGCCCCTGGGTGAGGAAGGAAGGAAGGAAAGGCAGGCGCGGCTTGGGCCCCACCCTCCCTTCCCGGATCCCATACAACAACTTTCAGTGCCGGTAGTAGAGGGGGCGTAATTTCAAAGTGTGGCCTAGGGCGCAAAAAGTTGTTAATCCGGGCCTGGCCTGAGGCTGTTAGGAAGTCTAGGAGTTGGAGTCCAAAACACCTGGAAGGCCCAAGTTTTCCCATACCTGGTATAGATGCGCCCTTAGATGCCACCAACTGAACAACAACCAAAAAAACCCTTGAGATATGACAAATGGAAATTTACAGCAGGTTTGTCTAGCATTCATATTGCATAACACCAAAGGGAGGGAGGAAAGCTGTTTGGGAAAAGAGTGCCTATTAAGAGGCTTTTCTCAAAGCGACAACAAAAGCTTATCAAACCTGGGTCTTTTCTGCACCAAAATACTTTGGTCCCTTTAAAAGGAAAAAGCAAATTGAGCCAAGCGATGGGAAAGTCTTCATGTCTTGTTTTCATTGCACAGCTCACAAAACAAAGTCTTTGGCGGGTTGTGCGAAAAACTTTGATCTGTTTTGTTCAATCCTTGAGCACCGGGAAGGCTGAACCGAGAGCCTTTTAGAAGAGGCCCCGAGTCAGCAATTGGAAGAGAAGAAGAAGGATAAGGAAAAGGGGAGCACACCCAAATCCCAGTAGGGCTATTTCGCAAACAATGTGTCATCACTCATCAGGTGAGACACACCGGCTTGTCACTTTTAAGCACCAGCGTCACACACAACTAGAACCAGAAGTGTGCCAGGTGAGAGCAACTCAGGCTCAAAATTTGGGAAGCCGAAGAGGAAAAGTTTCTCGGTTTTGCCTTCATCTATGGCAGTCATCATACCTGGGGGGGAGGGGGGAATGGGGAGGGGGCGGGGAAAGGGAAGGAGGAGGGGAAAGAAGGAGAAGAGGGAGCGAGAGGAGGGGAGAGAAGGAGAAGAGGAAGGAGGAGGGGAAGGGAAGGAGGAGGGGGAGAGGGGAAGAAGTTGGGGAAGGGAAGGAGGAGGGGAGGAGAGGGGAAGGAAGAGAAGAAAGGGAAGTGGTAGGGCGGACCTGTCCAACAGGCGGGACGTGGGGCACACACGGCCCGCCAGCCCCTTGGACGCGGCCCGCCTACCCTCCTGGAAGAAATCTTTTTTTAAAAAAAAATGGAAGAAATCTTTTTTTTAAAAAAAATGGAATATATATTTTTTTTTGAAAAAAAATTGGGGGGGCGGGCCACTTGCAGGCATGCGCGGCACGGCGGAGGGCCCGCCGTCCTGCGCAGTCTGCCCCTTTTCGGCGGGGCTGGGTGACGTCAGACGCAATTAGGCGCCGAGGAGGAAGAGGTGGAGGCGCCGGCGTCTGGCGTCACCCAGCCCGTAGAAAGGGGCGGGCCGCACAGGATGCCGGCATGCCCGAGCGGCCCCGCCCAGCAAGTGGCCCCGCCCCGCTGCGGCCCCCAGGTGATCACTCACCGAATTCCGCCCTTTGGGCCGGCAGAAGTTGGACAGCCCTGGTGTAGGGGAAGGAAGAGGGGAAGGGAGGAGGGGAAGGGGGAGGAGGGGGAGGGAAAGCAGAAGCGAAAAGAGGGAGGGGGAGGGGAGGCAGAGGGGAGGGAGGAGGAGAGGAAGGAGGAGGGGAAGGTGGAGGGGAAGGGCAAGGAGGGGAAGGGAAAAAGGAAGGGGAAAGCAAGGGGAAAGGAAGGGAAAAGAAAAAGGAAGAGAAAGGGAAAAGGAAAGGGAAATTAAGGAACAAGAAGAGGTTGACTAGGTATGGCACAATGAATTCCAACTAAAAGAATAGAAATCCCGCCTAAACATTATGAAGAACTTCCACAGAACTATTTGAAAATGGAATCATATAGAAGGAAAAATAAACTCACAGTGTTAAAGTCACAGGTCTACATTTGCTCCTAGGTGTTATTTCTGGGTTCAGCTACATTATGGAATTAATACAGTTCGACACCACTTGAACTGCCATGGCTCAATGCTATGAAAGCCTGGAAGTTGTGATAAGGTGAGGCATCTGCATTCTTGGGCAGAGAAAGCTAAAGACCTTATAAAACTGCAACTCCCGTGATTCCATAGCATCGAGCCATGGCAGTGTGAGGTTTGATTTTCCACATCGTTTTGTGGCTTTTGTGGTTTTGTGGCCGAGGTGAGGCCAAAATGTTTTCTTTTTGAACAGCGATTTCCAGGATCAAGCTGCCATCAAAACAAGCTGGGGGAATATGGGAATTATGGTCCAAAACTTCTAACTCTGACTCATGACCACACTCGATCGGGTTTTATTCTGCCCCTCTCTCTAGGGACCAGGTGAACCCGGGTACCTAGTAGATGACTCCTTATAGTTTGTTTTGTTTCTGTTGGGATGTGTAGAGTTGTTTACTGTTAACTTATTCTGTTGTAATCCGCTCCGAGCCTTCGGGGAGTGGTGGTATATAAATTTAAATAATAAATAAATTAATAAATTAATAAATAAGTCAATCCTACAGTGGACCCATGTTCCAGAATGAATATTAGAAAATGTGGTGAAATACACTATGACACACACACACACACACACACTCTGTCCGTAATGAGGCTAAAGTAAACAAAAAACCACTGGGCACAAACACACCAAATTTGGCAACAAAACTCCTCACAATGCAAAGTGTAACCAACAAAAATAAAAAACAAAAATAACTAAAAATAGCTGACAAATTCTAAATCCAAAAAAAAGAGGAGAAGATGCCAGTAAGGCCCTTGCTTTTCCACAAACAGCCACTTGAGAATGTCAGAATGTTGAGGTGGACCAATCAGAACCCATATGCAAATAACACCACAGTGGCAACCAATCACACAGGAAGGAAGGAGAGAAGGAAGGAAGGAGGGAAAGAGGGAAGGAATGAAGGAGGGAAAGGGGGAAGGAAGGAAAGAAAGAGGGAAGGAAGGA